>JADRCH010000235.1:2583664-2601283 GCA_019843965.1 Rhynchomys soricoides
AGAGAGAGAGAGAGAGAGAGAGAGAGAGAGAGAGAGAGAGAGAGAGAGAGAGAAGAAGGGAGGGATGGAGGGAGGGAGCGTCTTAGAAGGATGGCTGGAAATGTAGATCAAAGACAATGATATTTAATATTTGCAAGGAATTGAAGGCAAATATTTCCTTGACTCAAAGTCAAAATGATTGCCTTGCACAGAAATAGCCTTGGGTTCGATCCTCAGCACCTCCATGAATAAATAAATAAGTGCTGAAAAATGAAGAAAAGAAAAGGGGTGGAGGAAGTCTGTGGCAATATGGTCTGGCAGGGCAATAAAGCACAACCTTTGAAGCCATCTTTTTTACAGTATAGAAACTATTTTCAAACCCCTCCAAAAAAGAATACTGATGGCCAGGATGACAAGGAAAGCTGGGAACTTCTATGTGCCTGCAGAACCAAAACTGGAGTTTGTCATCAGAATCTGAAGTATCAATGGAGTGAGCCCAATGGTCCGAAAGGTATTGCAGCTTCTTCATCTTCGACAGATCTTCAATGGAACCTTTGTTAAGCTCAACAAGGCTTCAATTAACATGCTGAGGATTGTGGAACCGTACATTGCATGGGGGTTCCCCAACCTGAAGTCAGTAATGGAGCTCATCTACAAGCTAGGCCATGGCAAAATCAATAAGAAGCGGATTGCCTTGACAGATAATTCCTTGATTGCTCGATCTCTTGGTAAATTTGGCATCTTCTGCATGGAGGATCTAATTCATGAGATCTATACAGCTGGGAAATGCTTCAAGGAAGCAAATAACATCCTGTGGCCCTTCAAATTATCTTCCCCAAGAGGTGGAATGAAGAAAAAGACAACTCACTTTGTAGAAGGTAGAGATGCTGGCAACAGGGAAGACCAGATAATCAGGCTTATTAGACGGGTGAACTAAGGTGTCGACCATGGTATTTTTGTAATCTGGTCAGTTAATAAACAGTCACAGTTTGGCAAATCGAAAAAAAAAAAAAGAATACTGTGTCGACCCCTGCCCACAGTGAAATTCTTCAATGAATTAGAAAACCAACCAAAGAAACAGCACCTGTCTGCACTAGGAGGCCACATGGTAGTATCCTTTACCTCCTTTGAAGTTGGAGAAACCTTTCCATGCAGTACCCTGCTCTTCCTACTAAGACCCATGTTTCTGTTCAGGAATCCCAAGCAATTTCTCTTTTATCTTTCCTAAATTATTTTGCTGCAGAATGTATTTGAATGAGAATAATCTTGTCATAGCTTTATAAAGAAGCTCGTTAGCTAGATGCCCAAGTTGGATGATAGAGGAAACTAGAGAGGCATTTGGTTTTGACAGAAAAACGTGCCTGTGATTTGTGAAGAACCCATTCCTTCAGTGCTTCTTGAAGAATCGAAGGACATTTCCGATAGGTGATTGGCATCCAGCAATTTATGTTCCTCCACATTCTCAGTGGATATATGGAGACTTCAAATCTAGAAGTCAAAAACATAAAAGTGGGCCGGGCAAAGGGAGTTTCTGAGGCAGCTGGCTTCCTGTCTTCTTGTCAAGCACTGGGGAAGCAAAGCTTTAGGTCATGGTTATATTTTGGAGTTTTGTTTAGAGATGCAGCAGTAGAACAAGATATGGGTACGTGCATACTCATTGTCTCCCCTCCACTACTGCCTGAGAGAGTCAAGGTGACCTATGTGCAAATGTGTAGGGAGAAGGAAGCACGGGGTCCAGATTGGACAAGATTGTGGAGATGAGGAGCAAGGTCAAAGGTTATAGATTAATAGAATGTCATACATCATCAGACAAAAACCATAATTAAAACTTACCAAAATTAGGCATCAGGACAACAGACTATATGGTTTCACATGATTTCAAAGAGAATGGGATTTTTTTTTTTAAGTCCAAGTTAGATAGTAAGGACTGTGGATACGTGTGCTTCTCTTCCTGTTCTGTTAGTTCCCTGGTGTCTTCATGAGTCACAGCCCTCAAGTGCCTGTCTGCTACAGTGGAAGCTAAGCACAGCCTCTTCACAGCAGATTGCTCTGAAATATTACCACCCCATATCATTAAGCTATTCTGTACTTATTTTCTTTATTTTCTTTCTATTTCTGTACATATTTTTTTTTATGGGTATGAGTGTCTCCTTGTGTGTATATCTGTGTACCATGTATGTGCCTGGTGCCCTCAGAGACCAGAAGAGAGTATAGGATTCCTTGTGACTAGATTTACAGACTTTTGTCATCTAGATTGTGGGTTCTCAGAACTGAACCCAGGATCTTAAGAGCAGCCAATGCTCTTAAGTGGTAAGCAGTCTCTCCAGCCTGAGATATTATATTTTAAAAACTATAAAAGCTAAAGATTCTACTAAGACCAACTTTAATGAATGCCTGCATTCCTCAATGGATAGATAGATAGATGATTGATAATGAATGGATAGATAGATAGATAGATAGATAGAAAGATAGATAGATAGATAGATAGACAGATAGATTGTACATACACACACAAATATACAGTGCACTTATCTGTGATGGGTGGCCCTTTAAAGTTTGATTTTTTTCTATAGTTTTGCATGCACATTTATCTCACCATCTGTCTGGATTAATCTTTCAGCTTCCTTCTATTGGCAACCCTATGTAAACGCATTTCTACGGAAAGCCTTGACTTATTTATTTCATGCCCTTTCATGCGAGCTGCAAAGTATGTGCTGCCTGCTCTTGAGGAACAGTTTGCCAGCAACACGGAATTTAACTGAAAAGTTAGGTTTTCTTTCTTTTTTTAACATCTCTTAAAGATTTCATATTTGCTTTTGTTAATACTCCTTCTCATCAGAGAGCAAGATAATTCAGCTGTGAAAACAAACAGACTTCCTCCTAACAGACAAGCGCACAGTAACCCACTTTCCTGAGCCACACGTATTCTGTTTTAATCAAGTTTCTATTATGGACCCACTATGCATGAGGAAAAGTTCTCCATTTTTCCTGAAGAAAACTTAGATGTATTGCAAGGTAGAGAAGTCTGACACTGTTTTACTTTGCCATATATTGGCCTTGAAAATACAGACAAGAAAGTAATTTAGCCAAAACCAACAAACCTACATTTACCACAAAATCCAACTCACAGGCCAGGAGTTAAACAGAGCCATGAGTTCAGGGGCATCCAGGCTGGTGTGAAGCTGACAGGGAAAGCCCTGTCCTATGGGCTGCCTTAGGCAGGTTGCTTTTCTTTTTTCTTTTTTTTTCCATGTGTATTTTGTTTTTTAAGTTTTTTATTTTGTAAAATGTCCCAGTTTTCCATAACTTATAAACATGATTTCTATGGAGGGGTGGAGGGGAAAGTGCCTGTCACTTTCCCCTAGGCATGTTTCTAAATTTCTGAATTAGTTGGTATCCAGGCATCTCTAGGCTCTGTGTTTGGATCGTTTTAAAAACAGTAGCAAGAGTGCATGGAAGAAACCCGGTGTTCTGAAGCATGCACCCCTCGCTCCATGCTTAACAAAGTAGGTAAACTCTGGCTGAGAAGAGAAACACAGAAGCAGCAGTTCCTGGAGACCCACAAAGCCAACATGCTATTAAATATACCACCTAACACGACTCCTTCCCTGTCTTTTCACTCACACAGCCACCACATGTGATGGAAGAGATCCAACCCAAACACTCCCGCCAGAGCATGCTCCAAGACAGATGGCCCAGCCCCAGGCTGCGCCAATACAATGCACTTCTATTCTCTATTTATTTTTGCAGTTCAAAGACCTGGCAATCACCTTCTCCATGCCTGCCACAGGACCTGGGTGCTCCTGATCTCTGCCCAGTGAGTTTTATATCTGAATGCCAGCTACTCAGACTACTTATAAAGAGCAGGCAAAGTTCGACAGGAAAAGAAACTTCAGCCTGCATTCAAACTTTGAGATTCAGATGATAAACTGCCAAGCTAGGCACTTTGCCTTAATCAGAGAAGCCACAGGCACGGCTGTTTGCTCTGGTCTTTAGGAAACCATCTGGAAGTGCAGCATCTCTGGAAGTTGATATGATCACCTCAAATACGTTCAATCCTGATTTCATCTGTTGAATGGAAATAGGTATAGCACAGTCACAAACGACGTTGTTCTTCTTACTTCTGTCTACCACCAATCTGGCTTCCTAAGGAAAACTCAGGGTTAATAAGAGGCTGTTTTCTGAGAGTTGGGTCACTTAGATTCAAATCTCTGTTGAACTGATTTACTGCTCAAGTTAAACTTTCATCAGAGAATGACTTTAAAGAAAAAGAATGTAAGAGAATCCTCTTTTACTTTTTAACTGTGGATGCACAGGATTTGAAGGCAATTTTATGTAACAGAGAGATTAAAGACCCTATTTTCCATAAATCTATTAGTGTTATAGGGTGAAGAAATGATAAGAGTCTAATATAATCTTTGATGCACACCTGTGTCCACTTTCACAATGTTTTAGTATCTGTGTAAAGGTATGTTTATAGTTCTACATTCTGAGCTAAGTATTATATTTGTTTGGTATCAACTTAACAAGAAGTTTCTTCTTTAATAAGAGTCAACTCGTTGCTGTTTGTCTCTTCAAACTGACTTCATGCCCAACACAGAAGCACATCTCCATTAACAGCCTCAACGCGGTAAGTTCTCAATTACACCAGCACCACCTTTTAAGACTGGATCTTGGCCATCGTATTCATGTGCTGAAGAACTGCCCAGGTTGAGTATGTGGGCAGGGCCTGTCAAGGCTAAGTAAGGCCTGAAGGGGAGCACTGGATCAGGGACAACAGTGCCTCTGTAGGGCGAGGCAGCAGTTGCTCTTTATTCCGTTCCTTTCCTTCTTTCCCCACTTCTCTCCTTCACCCTCTTTGTTTTATTTCTTTCTCTTCTTTCCCTTTCTTCTCCCTCTTTTTCTACATTTCCTCTCCTTCCTTTCCTTCATCTTTCTGCCTATATTAGCTACTTTTCAGTACTATGACTGTGGTAACTTACAAAAAAGATTTTATTTTGGTTTACAGTTTCAGAGGGTTAGAGTCCATAATGAGAGAGGCAGCAGGGACAGGAAGCCATGAGCGAGAACCAGAGAAAGTGCATGTAGGCTGAGGCCTTCAGCTCTCCGGGCCACTCCCTGGTGACACACTTCTCCAAGAAGGCCTCACTTCCTAAACTCCTGTAAGCATTACCACTAACAGGAGACCAAGTGTTCAAGAACCTGAAGGCATCTCTCATAGTATCCCTTCTCTATCTGTAAGTGAGGGCACACTAGGAAAATGTTGGTTTGCAAGTCAGAAAGAAAACTGTCATCAGAGTCCAGAAGGCTGACATTGAGCACCTGGCTTCAGGTATTGTAGGAAAATGAAGTTCTATGTCTGAAGCCACCCCAGCTGTTTATTATGAATATCCATGCTGTTCATAGTCCAGGGCAGTATCACTGTGTTTGGGTTAGTATTCAACTTTAACAGAATCAGGACAAACAACGTTCTCTTGTTTTAAGAACTCAATGATTTTTAGAGAGAGTACACAAGAACATCCTTGGACATCAACCTTCCTCACCCTCTCTGCCCCTCCTTTTACATTTTTACCATTTCTCATACCTACCTTCCTAATTCTAGAATCATGTTTCCATCTGATACTATTTCCTTTCAGCCCAAAGAACATTCCTTAGCATTTGTGGGAGAATAAATGTGCTTGCAATCAATTTTCTCATTTACAAAAATAAATATCTCTATTTTGTTATTTCTGAAGGATATTTAAACTGGAAATTAAATTGTGGGTAGCTGACTCTTTTCAGACTCCAAACTCAGTCTCCTATTCCTCCAGAGAACTGTAATTTCAGATGAGAAATTGTGTGTCATCTGAATCATGCTCCCCTTCTATGTGCTGTGTGTCTTATTCTTGAACCAAATTCTTCAATTCCTCCAAAGTTCTTAGCTTCTGTATGAGTTTCCTGGGATCTGTCACTGAAGAGTGGATGTTCATCATTATCAGGGACTGGAATCTGGTTATTATATCTTCAATTGTTTCCAGTCATCTACTGCATTATGACCTTACGGAGCTCTGATCACTAGTGAGGGATTGTTGTACATCTCTCCACAGTCCTGTATGGTTTTCACTACTTTCCTTGAATTAATTTCCTCATACCCTAATGTTGAATAAATTCTACATATACGAAAGTTTACTGATGCTCTTTTTTTCTTTTATATTCTTTATTTATTTAAGCAAAATGGTGTGCAGATATATATCATAGATATGTACATATACGTGTTAAGTGTATATGCATATGCACATACACATCCTATTCCTTTTAGAAACTATATAATTTTATAAGTGATTTTAAGTTTCCTCCTTAAAGTTTCTATTTCTCTACTAAGATACCCCATACCTTTTGATAAAGAGAACATCCCCTCTACTCTACTGTTAAATTTATATTAGCTCTCAATGCTCTTGGCATTCTAAATCCAATACCATGGTCATTCTGCATTCTGTTTCTATATGTTGGTTTTATTTAACTGTGTGCTATGATTACCTTAGAAGAAATATTTCTAGTCAGTTTTGATTTAAAATTCAACTTCATAAAGTCCATTAAACATTCATTTCTGATAATCTGAAGAACATTTTTAAGTCAATAAGCAGTGAAATTTGATTTTCAGTTTTAAAATGGAACATTTAGAATGAGGGCACATTCATCACAGGGCACAATTCTTAATCTAAAACTATCATTTAACTAGAGTCATAAACAGATGCTAATAACATTAAGAAGCCTCTGTTTCTATATGTAGACATGAATTGCAAAGCCTTTATTATTAATACACCATGTCTCTTAAGCCATTGGGGGTTTCACTATAAGTTCATGGCATAGCCTCAGCTTTTTACCAAGAACTTGGACTCTTGTCAGGTCTTCTGTCCACTATTCTAGGCAGCTTCTATTGTCTGTTTTAGTTTCCTGCTCTAAATCAGTTCATTGTATTCAAACACAAGAAAACAAAATTCTATCCATGAAACCACTTTACTAGCATGGAGTTATAGATGAGCTCATGTTCTGTGAAATCCTCAATGAAGAGAATTTCTGTGTATTGTTAGCAGCAGAAAATCTTCCCTCATTATCTTTACTTTTTGGGAAAAACCCAAAATCTGGTAGATATTACTAAACATAAAGGATTACTTCTTCTTACTTTCATGTCTAGGAATGAAAAGAGTTTTATTTACCTTTTCCTTTCATTGTGATAACATACACTGACCAAAGCAATTAAAGGTGGAAAGGGATTAAGTAAGCTCAAAGCTCTAGGTAAAAGTTCCTCACGGAGGAGAAGTCAAAGCAAGAGGAGCCTGCAGAAGTTGGTCAAATTTTATTAGTCCTCAGTTTGCATACGAAGGCCCAAGCACTCTCTCCACTCTGATGCAGACAAGACCTTCTGCTTAAGGAATGGAGTCACCCACAGTGGGTAGGACTTCCCACCTCAATTAAATCTTCAGATAACCAGATACTCATTTCTTAGGAAAGTCTAGGTTTTGCCAAGTCAATAGTATACATAAACCACCACAAAATGAGAGGATTTGCTTGGTGCTTAAGGGATTCTTATTGGTTTTTATTTATCTTGCTCTGTTCTTGATCTTCCACCATCCTATGGTATAACATTAACAACTTGTAATTAACAGCATGAGCCCTTCACACACACACACACACACACACACACACACACACACACACACACATTTGCTAGACACTCGGTCTGCCCTCCCTCTCATGAGATGATTCCCTCTTGAGCAAATTCTACATGAAACAACCCTAAGCCTTACCTAAGTCTTCCGTTAGACAGAAACACTCAGTTTTATAAGTGCAAATGATTTTGCATCAATATGTTTCCCATCTGGATCCATACTCATGAGAAATGGAAATCTGAGTCATATTTAACTGAACTGGTGTCTAATTTTTGGTCACCTTGTACTTAAATGCCAGTATATTCAAGAGCAACTTGTAGAGAAAAGTAAATAATAGCCTTCCAGCCCAAGACTTGCTTATTGATCCATAGCCTGGACTCAATGCTTTCAATGTGTATGTATATGAGGGGGCAAGAAGTTAGGAGATTGTGGTGTGGGAATCCTCTTCTGCATGATTCTCCATCACAAAAGCTGCACTTGAGACCCAGACTCATGCTTCTAACAGCCTGAGCCCAACAGTTACATAGAGAGCAGCCAGGTTTGCTTTCCACAGCTCTTTAAAGGCACATTGTATGTCCTTTGACATGACCGCACTGCGGTAACATGCCTTGTTGCCATAGGAGTGTTAAGAAGTAGGCACAGGCATAGAGTCAGTCAAACTATCAGGATCCAGAAAAGCTATACGCTCTGGTCACTGGAATAGTTCCAGAGACTTGTCAAACCTCAAGGGCCAAGGATTTCAGATAGCTCAGCCCTACAACTAGTAACACTGCCCATCACCATAAGATGAGGAACCCCAACAACTAGATGAACCTGGAAGGTATAGCAATGGCTTTGTCAGTGTCTTAGAAGAAACCCTGTCTTTCTTAGGTCCACATAAGAAACCTTGGACTTAGAGGTAAGGCTGCCAATGCTCAAGGCCTGGGTGTTATCTGAAAGATTGAGGGCAACCCAGAAGCTACACTTCAGGTCCAGCATAGCTGCTCCCTGCCTTCTAACACCAAAGAAAGCTGAAGCCAAGTGACTCCTAAGGAGAAAGTCCCTGCTCCCTTTTGTGAGGTGCATCTTTCTGTCTGGTAATGTTTTTAAGACAAGCTTCACAGCATTGAGTTGCCTTTTGTTTGTCATGCAGAAAATCCATAAAATAAAAGCACATTGCTTTAAATAGGAACACATGGCTAATTTTTATAGAGAAGTGGAAGCTGAGTCATTTGACTACCACACTAACTATGGACAGCCACTAAATCCTGTATGATTCATAGCATGCATTCTATAAGAATTAGCTAATCTCCAACATGAGGTAACACAGGGGAAACCTGGGCAGGCAGAGCAAAACAAGTTGTTAAGATTTGATAGCATGAAGTCCGAAGTCCAAAGATGTCTCTCCTACTCCCTTGATATGAGCAGTTACCCCATGCTTTGTGAAAAGAACATTTTACGGTATCAGTTTTTATTTGTCTAATCTTACTGCAAGGTAAATTCTGAGTTTACAAAAGAAAAGAGAGAATAGCAACAAATTCAAAAATGGTCACATTTCTTACACAGAGCCTAAAACTAAGGAAGGTTTCCTGTCAATGCAGACTTAGAGCCAGGGGTGGAAGCTTCAATTTGTTCCACTGTCTAATTTCACAGAAGTCTCCAGAGCTACAGCTAGAGGCTGGTGACAGGTATCCACATCTAACTTGAATGTGAGGCTCTTTTGAGAACTCAGTGGGAAGACTTGCCTGAAAACCATCTCACTTACAGGACACAACATTCAAGCACTGGCATTTGAGATGTGGGGGACTAATAGAGGAATGAATTCATGAGAGTGATGCCTTTGGGTTAAAAAGATGCTAAAAGCCTGTGGCCAACACTACCTCATGCCTTCCCACAGCTCTTGATGGACTGACATCTGTAAGGTCACCACCTCATTTAACTCCCAGTGGTCTACCATCCATAGGATGCCTGATTGGCAACTTAGGTCACAAAGAGGAACAACTTGTTGTGATGCTTAGAAGCCAACTGCATTGCCTTCCATAGGCAAGACTAATGAATCAGGCAACTATCAAGAATGAGAAAATAGAAACAGAAAGAAAACACAAGCATTCGCAGCCAACATCCCCAAAGATGATTCAAATCCTGATAAGTCATCATGCTGTTCTATCCACAGGTTGTGAGCCATTTCTTTTCTTTTTCAAAACTCTTCTTGGTTCATGGAGATAATTTGCATACTCATTATAAGTATGAAGTTATGACCCAGTTATGTCAATATTTATAGAACCTGATAATGTAAAATACTTTTTATTGTGCCTTGTTTACATAAATATCTGCTCCATTACTCCATTACTAGTAGAGCTTGTGGTTGCTAGCATTTTTCAAATATCTATGGGTATTCCTATATATGTAATAAAGGTATTCATTTTTCCTATATTATTTTAAACTAACATATGAAATTCTAGGCACATGAGAAACAGTAGCTATGGAATTCTTAGTTTATAAATGAAAGGGCTGGTGTCTAACCCTGGCTCTGCTCCCTGTCACTGTGACATTAGGCCCTCGGTTAATATTGCTGAGTCTCTGTTTCCACATCTGTAATGGGAGTTGATGCAATCTACTTTGTAGCTCTTTCCAGACCATAAGGATCAAATACAAGAAGGCTAAAAAGTCTTAAGTAGTTCTTATACACAGATGTCATTTGCAGCTTGGAGGTAATTGCTAGTGAAGTCTCATCTCACTGTGAGGATCTGGCGGCCCCACCACCATCTGGAATGTCACTGTGGGGCAGTGATAGCTTCTCCACCACCTGGGGCATTGCTATACTAATCTTCCGGCATATTGAGCTCTTTACCACTTTTATAAAAGGCATCATCTTACTGGAGCAGATACACTCAAATGTCTTCTTCTCAAAGCAACTATGACAAAGTTAGAAACATCATTAGATCACCTTACAGTGAGTTGCTACTATATGTGACTTATTATACTTTTATATCCTGTTCAAAATGATTATAGGAGTCCCTTGAGGAGCCAGAGGGAAATCTCTCAGCTGACATGTGTTTCTTTGTAAGTTCAGTTATCCGATCTTGATCTTTCATTTTTCAAATGAATTCTGTTTTCAGCAAAAGTTGGATTAAGTGTATGTTAAAGTGCCAAGCAGTACAGCATTGGGGATGGAGTGGATGGTTAACTCCAGTCTGCCTTCTAAGTTGTTAACAAGTGTCAGCTCTGTTTTCATATGACAAGCAAGGAAGGTAAACAGCTGCGATTTTTAAACTTCTGCATAAGAAACAGAGCTCCAATGAGGGAAAGCCTTGATGATGCCGATATATGGTCCTTGTTAGGGAGATGCAGTTCACAGAAAGAAGCTACATGAGCCATGGACAATCTTGCAAAACCTGCTGTAGCATATTCTTACATGCTGTGAAACAGCAGTAGACAGCAAGGGAAAGCTGTGCCTGTACAATGTGCATACACAATGTTTTATGCAAAACAATAAAAGAGAAAAACATGCGTTCTTGTTTCTTTTCTGTTGCTGTGATAAACACCATGACCAAAAGCACCTGGCAGAAGGACAGGATCTGTTTAGTTTCTACTTCCAGGTCACACTCAGTCAGGACAAGAACTCCAGTAAGAACTTGTAAGAACCATGCTGGTGCAAAGATGCTTCTGGCTGACTTGAAGACTTATGCTTAGCTCCTGTGTGTGGTCAAGGACTGCTGGCCTTGGGGTGGTATGGCCCACAGAGGTCTGGCCCTCCCATACCCGGTAACACTCAGGAAAACTCCTGTAGATATACCTACATATGCTTATGACCAGTGTGGTCTAAGCAATCCCTCATTGGAGGGTCTCTTCAGGAGACTCAGAGTCAATTAGAATATTAAAGGTCGCTAGGACATTCCTTTATGGTTGTGGCTGAAGACTTAAAATTCACTACACACAATACACCATACACACAGATTTTTTTCCACCCCTCAGGGATGTTTTCAAAATGCTAAGGAAAGAAAACAAAACAAAAGCATTGAGTTAACTTAAATATTGCTCAAGGAAATATATCTGTTTACTGTGTGTGTGTGTGTGTGTGTGTGTGTGTGTGTGTGTGTGTGTGTGTGTAAAATGTGTTGTGCTTATATGTACACATTCCCATGTGTGAATGTTACCACTTATATGCCATTCACTGTGCACATATAGAGGTCAAAGGGTAAGTTCAGGAGTTGGTCCTAATAACCTTTGCCTCGTTAATGAAAGGCTTCTTTGGTTGGCTTTCCTCATTCCAAGGCTACTCTGCTATAGACTTCTGTGATTCTTCTTAGTCTCCCATCTTGCTACAGATGAATGCCACTCATTTTACCTCAGACTCTCTTGCTTCATGAAGAGTGCCCATGGAGCTGCTGATCTTAGAAGGCAGATAACATTAAGATCTTTCTAGTATTTGCAAGTTGTATGTGTGTATGATACTGGTTGTCTAGCATCTTTCTTTGTCAATAATGACTGTGACAACAAGGTGAAGCAGATCCAGATTCAACACCTTTTTCTCTGTGGATGCCATGTCCCACTTCCCCTGTCAACTCACCCAGTATTCTGTGTGTATGGGAGCCACATGATGGACTACTCTTCATGCGGATTCATCAAACAACCCTAATTTTGAATGTGTTTACACACACACACACACACACACACACACACACACAAGCAAATCCAGGTTCATGCCAACTCATGTGCTCACACACAACCCATGCTTACACACTCACACAAATTGACATGCTCATAGCCATGTACTCATACACTCACACACAGCACACAATCTCAGTCTCTTACACACTGCCTAAGACCTACTGACACACATATACACATACTCACACACACACTCATACTGTTACAAGTCACACTCCCATGTACACACATTCTCACACCCACTCATAATTCACACACACACAATTACACACTTACACACTCATACATCTACACTCTCACACACTTACCCTCACCTACTTCACACTCAGTGCACACACTCAAATTCACACACACACATACATACTCTCACACATTCTCACACTCACACACTCTAGTTTGTAGTCACTCACACATACACTCACACTCAGATCCTCACAGTCACACAGGTATACTTACCTACAGTGCCTTTTCCCATGTAACATCACGCATGGGATATTAACACATGGAATGAGTTAGGTATTATTTCTTCTAATTCTATTTCTTGAAAGCGACTTTATACAAGTATTTTTTTTGTCCCTCTGGTGTTACATAGACATTGATTCCCTCATACAGGAAGAAACGATCTCATCCATGTCTAGTTTGGTGAACCCAGGCATTTATTGGGATTCTGTACAGACATGTGGGCGGCACAAATGCAGTTGTGTCCTGAGCTCTCTCTTCTGTTCCTGGCTGTATCCGCTCTGCTGGGAGCTCATCACAGGTCCTGGGAGTTTCCAGCCTGGGTTAGAACTCATCAAAGCTACTGCCCTGATCAGCATGCAGGCAGCTCCATTGTGGTGTCTCCTCTCCTCAGCAACTATCAAGGCTTACACAAGCTAGGAAGGGGTCTTGGGCTCTTATAATAGTAGAAGACTCCTGTGTCTTTTGTTTTGTTAGTATTGCACATTTATGAGGCTTCCTTCTCCTTCCAGAGGGAATGCTTCAGTCTGAGGAAATATCATCACAGCAATAGAACTAGGAAAATATCTTTCCCAAAAGTTTCTCAGAATTCACCAATGGAAACATCTGGCTACCATACTTTCTGTTTAGGAGATTTTTATATGCTGATGGTCTTAAAGAAGGCTAAAGTGTTTAGAGGTCCACTCCTCCTTGACTAATGATTTGATTCCTTGAGTTGATGCCTTGGATAGGTTATATATTAAAACAAAAGAAAACAAACAAACAAACAAAAACTGGTCCAGTCTATCTATTTTGATTAATTCGAAGACATGGCTATTTTTACAATGTTTCTTTAGTTCCAGCTAGAATTTATGAGATTGGGAATTATCTCTCTTTGTCTCTGGTATTTACTGTCTATACCCCAACCTCTTTCTTCTTGAGTAGCTTAGATATAAATCTGTAAATTTTTATTGACTTTCCCCCAAAGGAAAAATATTTAATTCCATTTATTTTCGCTGATTTTCCTGATTTTAATTTCATTGGTTTCTTCTCAATTTTTAAAATAATTTCTTTCCTCTTGCTAAGCAGTAGGAAGGCAGTGTAAATGCAGGCATCACCATTCCAAGGGATGGGACCCTGGACAAATAAACAGTAAGTATTAGCATTTGTCTCTGTCTACAGACTGGGAACAGAAATTGACCAGCTCCTTCATAGACCTACTGTGGCTGTGCCTTCTAGTCTGACAGAAAACAAACAAAAAAGCAAAATAACAGAAGAAAGAGAGAAAGAGAGAGAGAGAGAGAGGCCTCTTTAAGTTTCCTTGTTAGGGGTTTTACTGGCTAGTTTTGTGTGTCAATTGTCACAAGCTGAAGTTATCACAGAGAAAGGAGCTTCAGTTGAGAAAATGCCTCCATGAGATCCAGCTGTAAGGCATTTTCTCAATTAGTGATCAAGGGGGGAGGGCCTCTTGTGAGTGGTACCATCTATGGGCTGGTAGTCTTGGGTTCTATAAGAAAGCAGGCTGAGCAAGCCAGGAGAAGCAAGCAAGCCAGTAAGCAGCATTCCTCCATGGCCTCTGCATCAGCTCCTGCTCCTTGACCTGCCTAAGTTCCAGTCCTGACTTCCTTTCATGATGAACAGCAGCATGGAAGTGTAAGCTGAATAAACCCTTTCCTCCCCACCTTGCATCTTGGTTATGATGGTTGTGCAGGAATAGAAACCCTGACTAAGACAGGGGTTTTGTTAAAGCAACAAATTAAGTAACTAATATGTTGAGCAAAAAGTGTAAAAAGAAGCTGTTTCCTCACTTCTATTTTACCTACCAATGATATTTGGTGTTTTAAAAATATATTGGATCCTGGAGATTAAAAAAAAAAAAAAAATAGGAAATTGAGAAGGGGCATGGTTGGAGGGTTAGGAAGAGCTGGAGAGAATGTGGGTTAATATGATCAAAATATATTGTATATGTCTATGACCTTCTCAATGAATAAAAGTTGATTAAATTGCATAATTCAAAAAGGAAAATAACATATTTTGTGTTTTCTTAAGATTCACTCTGCAGACACAACAAGATTCATACTAAGCTAAAAGTGCATGCAGAGTGCTTGATTCCAGCTGAGTCTAAGGCTTCCATTCTTTCTGTTCCTGTGACTATAGCTTCAGTTGCCCCTGCCTACTCTTCCAGATGCAAGGTCATGGTCACCATTTCATACTGTTGGCTAGTAGATTAACTAAGATTACAAACACATCAAAACTTTCAATCCACTTGCATTGCTTCTTTTCCACTCTGTGTGACGCTGTTCTTGGGGAGATGTTAAAATATTTATGTCAGATAAGGAACAGAAGACAGACCAAAGTGCAGATATCACTAAGGTCCAGTGTGATGGGCCAATGAGTTTTATTGAGACTTCTTATGGGAATGTGAGTAGGGAGTTACTTTTAGGAGCAGAAATGATCAAAAGACAACTGCTCCACAAAGTCCATCCTAGGATGTCAAAATACATGGAAGTAGTGTTTAAGTGTTTATTGGCCATTTACACGCCTTGTTTTAGGAGACTTTAGTTTAATGTCATAAGCCCTCTTTTAGCTGTTTTCTTGAGGATTCGCTTCTTGAATCTTTTGTACGGTCTAGACACTAAACCTCACTGCCAGATATGTAACTATTATTTTTTTAATTAACATTCTGTAGGATGGCTCTAGATTCAACTAACTGTTTTCTTTGCTCTGTGAAGAGTTTTAATTTCATGAGTTGGTTTATACTGTGGACCTGGTTAAAAGCCCATGATGGGGAGATCCCAGGCCTCCAGCTTTGGTTTTGCCAGAAGCCATGCTGTTAGACTATATTCTAAATATTTATATTTATACCTATAGATTTGTGCTGCTCCCAACTGTGGTCAGAGAAGCTTCCTTTGAAAGTGGGTATGGTTTGATGCAGAGACTCATTACTGACCAAAATACTGAGCATAAATAACCCTGAATACCCAGTATGTCATCTGTACAAATTCCTTCCATCCAAGGTTCAGGGAACGTAACAGAAGAAAGGGCAGAAAGAACGTAAGAGTTCACAGATGGGGAAGGCTGCTTTGAAAAGCTGGTTTCTGTACTCAACAGGACTGTTGCTTATGGCAAAAAACATGAACTGTGGTTGCCCATAGTAGACCTGGAAAAGACTAAGCCATTTAAATGGAGAGAGAGAGAGAGAGAGAGAGAGAGAGAGAGAGAGAGAGAGAGAGAGAGACTCCAAGACTCCTGAGGCTCCACTCCTATTTGAAGAGCTACAAGATACAAAAAGTTTATGGTTACTGAGGAAGGGAGAATGACTCCTTTAGTGGGACCTGGCAGCTGGTAGATTGCTCATATACCAGCAGATGACCACAAACCCATGAGCATATGGGCAGCTCTAATTACACTCAGGGATTCATCAATGACAAAATGAATGGGTGAAGTTGGGCAGTAGACAGGAGAGGTGGTGCTAAAGGGATTCAGAGGGAAATAGTGCTGCATGGATGTGATCAATACATGTTGTATAAATGTACTACATTTTCAAGGAATAAAAATGTTATTTTTAAAAGAAGAACTAGTTATAAGTGGTCTGAACTAGACCACAGGAAGTATTTCCTGAAGCCTGTATCCAGAGCTCACTTTCCCGAACCACCCTTTCTTATTGTTCTCATGTTTCCCTAGAAATTCTTCAGAAATTCTACATCATGGGGCATTCCTGGTTATCACACCCTGGTGATGCTGTAAAGCCACCAGTGGAGAAAACTTGTGTGGGAACAGAACTTTACTCTGTTGTGTTTAGATCTCTGTTGTGGTTGTTTGCCTCTTGTTTGGGGAGCCCAAGTTTTTGATCTATGACTTTTGGAAATATCACCTAGCCTTGTCTGTTATCGTCTTATATGGATGGAGTATTGGTGGGACTACAATCGTCCAAAAGACTTGTCTATATTATATGTTTTTGGTAAATTTGCTTCCTTTGAAGGCTTGGCTTCTCATAAAGGAAAGAATTGATTATCTAATATAACACCAAGTACTCTGGATATATTTATTTAAACTTACTTAAATATCTCTAACTCTATGTCATAAATTGAGGAAATTCCTTTAGGATTTCACATTGAAAAATTTTAATGTAATATTTTTAATGATTCTTGGAGTACTTCATATCATATACCCCATCACATTTCCAAGTCCTTCCATGTCCCCCCTTATGACCTACCCCAACCCAACAAAACAAAATCTAACTTGCATTAACTATATAATTACTGGAGAGTGGTCAAACTCTCAGTGGCCTGCCCCTTAAATAGAACTGTGGCCTTCCTCTCCTGCACCCCCACCAGAAACAATCAGTTGTAGAGAGCTATACTTCAGCATCCTTGTCATACTTTTTAAGAGTTCTCTTTAATGGACTAGGCTATTTAGGTTGTTGCTTTTGGGGATGGAACTAGGGTTCGGGTAGGGGTTGTCATAGAAGCATTTCATGTCCCTCTTTCTCAACTCTGCATGTGTAGACATTGATATCACTGTTCTAGTTGCTTCCTTGTACTTTAAATTCAGCAAGAACATGGATAATGGGCTTCCAGGCTGTGAACATGGCCCAGCTGCAGTAGGACCATTGACTCAGACATGGCACTCAAAGGTAGCTCAAACTGCAGATGTTAATCTGGTCCTTGGTAGCAGTAAGGCCCTCAGATATCAGCAAGGTTTCAAGCTGCAGGATAGGCCAAAGGCACTCATGTAGCATCATGTAATAATATGGGCCTCTGCTCTCAATCATGTCCTAAATCATGCAAGGACCACTGACTCACACATAGCCCTGAGCAGCATCATAGACCATAGTGGTTCTTTGAGGAGGTCCAATCCAGGAAGTGAATCATTCCTCTTTTTGGGCCTCCATCATTGCCCA
>JADRCH010000235.1:2601293-2709235 GCA_019843965.1 Rhynchomys soricoides
GAGCTCCAGGCTGCTGTATATCACCCTGTGGACCCCAATGGGCAATGTCTGTGGACCTCAGTCCTCTCTTACACCTGTCACTACCTTCACATCTCCAGTTCTCATCTCTCCATAGCCCATGCACTGCTCCACTCTTCAATCTTTCCCACTGCTCCACCATACATTCATTTTTCAAAATGGTGCCAGAGCATGGTGCATGGCTGCTTCCCCATAGTCAGAAATTAATATAGGCCTGAAGAGATAAAATGGGATGATGGAGAGACAGCTCAGTGGTTAAAAGTACTGACTGCTCTTTCCAAGGTCCTGAGTTCAATTTCCAGCAACCAAACGGTGGCTCACAACCATCTGTAATGGGATCTGATGCCCTCTTCTGGTGTGTCTAAAGACAGCTACAGTATACTCATATACAAAAAATAAATGAATAATTCTTATTTAAAAAAAATATCTCTGCACTGGGACATTTAAAACAAGATAGATAAAATGACAGAATGGGGGAAGTGCCTAAGATTTTCTATGATTGCTGGGATTTTAACTCACAGGATAGCCCACCATGAGTATCCTGCATCTTTTTGGTTTTAGCTCAAGAGTTCTTGTTGTTCACTTCTGAGAAGGATCTTGCCTTATGTAAGCCTTAATGCTTTGCATAAGCTGTGACTCTCTTTGGGGTCCAGGAATCCAGTTTTTCTTAAAGCCTATATTCTGTTAGAAGACATTATTGTTTCATTCTGTTCAACTCTCCTTTATTGTGTGAGAACACAGATGATCCCCATGTTTTTAGTCATAAGCATGAAGACTAGAAATTTCCAGACACATCTTGTTCTCCTCAGAAACTGTCCTCAAATTCAACCCTAATGCACTCCTTTGCTTTCATACTCACCTTCCTAATTTCCCATAAGTCCATGACAGCTTTCCAGTCACTCCCAAATGGATGCTAAGTATGTCATGCAGGAAAGCTTGGAGGATAACAACAAGGCAACCTGTAGGAATCTGCTTCTTCACACAGGGCTGAGGAGATCAAGGAGGTAGGTGACAGTTGTATCCACATACCTACAGGAACAGGAGTGTATTTAAGATAATTAGATGGACAGAGAAACAGCAGAGTTCTCCCCACCCCCCAACTAACTATTCTTGAATGTCAATGCCATTACTAAATAACAAAAGATCACCTAGCCATGTTGGTTCTGCTGCCAGGCTCTGAAGGGTATGCTCTTATTGTCTTCAGTATAATTGTTTTTGATGTAAAAAGTTTCTAAGAAGACAGAAAGCAGAGATGAGACAGTGTTATTTCGTAAGGACAGTTTCTAAGGAGGAACCCATAGGAGGCATGGGAATAGTGATGTGTTAGTCATTGAAATATTTAAAAATACAGCATAATATTTTATTTGATATTGTTCTTATTGATTTTTATAAACACAAATCAATGAAGACTAGCTTGTGATGACTAGCCCCTAGACTCTGAGGTTATAGACAGTAACTGTGCCTGCCCAACATTAAAGCGCTATTGTGATTTGTTCCCATCTTATATTCTCTTACAGTGGAAGGTTTGCCAAGGACCAGCCTCAGCTTGGAGAGTGTTTCTGACAGAAGGGCTGTCTGTTAGTGGGCAAACAAAGGAATTGAAGACAAATCATGTATTGAAGCTGATGACCTATGTTCTGCATGAGCCAGCTTTACAGACTGCTTGCTCTGTCTCTGTCTCTGCTTCTCTGTCTTTTTCTCCCCCCCCCCAGCCCCTCCCCGTGTGTGTGTGAGTGTTCTGCCCAAGATAGCTTTTCAGTCTGTTCAGTCTGTTCTCTGTGTTCTGCTCTACTGGAGACAGCTTTTGCTCGCTATTCCTTAAATAAATAAATAAATAAATAAATAAATAAATAAATAAATATCTCTGGATAGCTCATCTTTTGTCAATCAATAGCCCTGTTTTTATTTACATATTAATTCAGTCATTACCCTAGGGTCCCTTTGGATCATCCCATGAATCAAAATCGCATGACTCCAGCCCCTTGATTCTTAGAAAAAGACACAAGCACAAACAAAAACAATAAGATAGCTGGGTGGAATCCTACCCTGAAATTACAATTCCTACCATGCCCTGGGCCTAACTCAGGCTGGCCTTGAATTTAGGAATCTACCTGCCTTCATAAACATAAACAACAACAACAAAAACTTAACTGGGTGGGATCTTGCCTCATGATTACCACTCTCTAAATCTCTTTATCTCCTTAGTATATTTTTCACAAGCTGGCTCATAGTTCCACTGCCTCTGTTCCTTTAGATCTGTAAAGCTGCGTATACAATTCATATTGCATCTTGGTATTTTTCTTATTTGAGAATTTTTTATATTTTCAAACTTATGCTTTCATCATTCTTTCCCACAGTGTTAATGGCTGTCCTGAAGGTCACAGCATTCTACCATTTTGCTGAACATAGACACACCCTCTCCTTCCAGACTCTTGCTGCCTCTGATTATGGAGTCATTAATCTTGGCAATGAGGGCATTTCTTGAAGGAGAGGAAGGTGAAAATATATACACTGTCATACAAACAAGGCTTTTGCCCACAGCAACCATCGATAGACGTGGAGGTCATGCCCTGCTGACTCTTCCAGGGATAAGAAACCATGATGTACTGTCTCTTACATGGCCAAGCCAGATTCAGCAAAGGCTCCTACTGTTTTGGACTACCTACTGTGAGTCTCCATGGACATAGTTTTAGTAGAAGTTATGCCTATAACAGAAGATGTACAAACTCTTGCACAAGCTTTGAAATTCTTGGTAGAGCAAACTCTCTAGCAGGGCCTATGTCATTGATATCATAGTTGTTACCCAGAATCTCCCCAAGGTTGGTACTGAGTATAAACTTCCCCCCACATTCTTAAGAGTTCTGAAATGAAAATGGTGCTGAATTATCACCTATGGAAGAACTGTGAAATGTAAAGTTCTTATCAGACACTTCCAGAGAGAAAGCTCACATAGGTATGACCCAGACAATGGAAGCTAAGCTGATATAGGTCCCAGGGGTCTAAGGGTGGCAGAATATTTTCCCCTATTCTTATTAGTCGTGAAATTTGTAGAGACACACACAGGATGTGGTACGAGATCTTGCAGTTTACTCTCCTCCATTATCCATCTAGTTTTACGAATCCACCATATCCTATTCTTAGACAAAGATACTATAAAATTGACCTGCAGTTTTGGACAATGATATTGTAAAAATTAAATCCACAACATTCTGAAGTCAATAGATCAAGACAGTAGTGGCCACTACAATATTGGAAGCATGCTGTGCTTCAATGCCTTGACAATGAGCATTATTGAACAATTTTATGTTGATTTATAAGAAATATAAGGTTACTTGGCAATCTTCTCAGCTTATTAGATTGACTATGGGTACTTGTCTAAAATGTATCCTGCTTGCTAAATTTATGAATAGAGCTTTCTGATAGCACACTAACCCTCTCTTATTCATGCAGTTAGTGGCTTCCTTCCTTCTACAAGACAGTAGTGAAAACCTTACAGTAAAAAGCCTTCCAGAGTTGTACCCTGTGATTTTAATACATCTTATTAATTCTGATTTCATTGAAGTATTTTGTTAGACTCAAAAAATTTTTATCTGTCATCGGAAGGAAACATATAGAGAAATGATGTTCCTAAATGTTTATGAAAAGAAGTGCTACAGTTTTCTGTTGTGTGAATCTCTATTACAAAGAATACCAACAGCTTTTGAGTTTTTGCCTTTTAAGCTCCAGAAACAGGAGAGCATGAGGTACTCTTTCTAACTTGAACGCAGACTCCAACCAGCAGAAATTCAGCTACTTCCACTCAGTACAGCAGCAAAAAATAGTATTTTTATATTCAGAAAACATACAGTTATTCTCTTTATGCCTTACTCAAAGGCATCCTTATATGATGCATTTCTCCAAGGCAATTTTATATATGTTTTCTACTTCTCACACACAAGAAGTAAGCTTGGGCATACATGTAAAGGGGTGCTCCTATTCTTCCCAGTCAGAGCTCTGACAGTTCTCTCAGCATTCTTGTCAACGTTGTCATTGGTCTATCACTCAAGCCACAGGTAAAAGTCAACATTGCCTTGATTTTTTCAGTTTTTAAACAGTTATTATATCCCCCATTATCTTATGTCTCACTGTCTTTACATGTTGTCACCTTTGTCTCACTTTGACAAGTACCATATTGTAGGCCCCAGGCAAGATCTGCATTTGTGGCAGCATGCACCTGCATCATTGAGGCTGTTATTAGCATTTGGCCTGGAACACTCATCATTTATCTGAGATGTTTTAAGTTTGGTCTGATTTCTCTTTGAAGCCCCCACTACTGAAGTAAGATTGACAATACAGATTTGGAGTTTTATCACACTGCCTATCAGCCTCGCTTTTCTTGTTTTTACATTCTCCACCAGGTTAGGTTTACATGTCACAGACTAGAGTTTCCAATATACATGATTTCACAGGAAAGTTTTGTTTTGTTGTTCCTTTTTACTAGAATGTTGTTTTGTGATTTTTACCAAATCCTGCTCATCCATCAAAGCTCTCACTTCATGATCCTGCTTCTTAGAACATTCTCATGAGCCATTGTTGCCTTCCCATATTTCAAACTTGGTAACTGAGATTATTACTAGTAACATCAGAATTTTACTCTTTCTTCTTTAGATTATTTTTTCAGTATGTCTGTGTATCTAGACTAATAAATTATAATAAAGTAAATAAAATCCATTAAACAAAGCATATTGAATACCAGAAAAATGATCAATGGAGTAACAGATAATTTACCCTGGTAAATTTACATAGCATGGTCACAAACAGAAACTAATCTATCCCATATTTTGTGTTGCTGTAATGTCTAATTCAATGGCTAAAGGAATTCTCATATTGCATTATATGTTTCATAATTCCTGAATAATACTGCTACATCATTGAGAATTATTTTAATTTTGGATTCTAGTTTAGACTACCCAAACCAAAATCTGGATGATGAGGGCTATCATCTTTAGAATGAAAAGTAGCAGTAAAAGTATCCCTAGAAATCCTAGTGCATAGTCAAGTATACAAGAGCATTCGATATGGCTTGTCACTGAAGAGCCTAGTAGCTTCCTACATTTAAACTGTGGCCTGGAACCCCTGGCAAATACTGAGAAGTAATGTCTCATTTGAAATAAAAGAAGGGCAGAAAAAGGTTATTAGAATGCTCTAAGGAAAGGTGAGCCCACTTGATTTAATGTGCCACACCAGAAACACCTTACACAACATCCGTGTCTAGCAGAAGGCACCACACTGCCCAACATGTTTACCACTCAGTTACATGAGGAACATGTACTATTTCTTTAAATAAGAGCTACAAGTCAACAAATTTCACTTGTATAGAATACTACTGATCCAAATATAGCTGTATAAAAAATATTATTTGATCGTCTTTTACAAAATTATGTACACTTTACCCTTACTGAAAGTCTGGTAATTATCAGTATCCATAGTTGATGTCATCCTTTTGATGAGATTTACAGCAGACATTTCTGAATCCAAAATTGGCATGTTTGTTGATTTTTTTGTTTTGTTTTTTATTTCTACATGCTCCAATTTGCTCTTTGCAAAACAACTAAGCACCATAAAATAGTAATCCTTCCATTTAGCAAAGTGTCCTTACATTGGTTACTTTAATTTAGGGATATATTGTCTGAAAGTTTGGAGCATTTATCTAGTAATACAGAGAACACAGAAAACTCCTTACCCCCCCCCCCCAAAAAAAATTCAAGATTCTATACTGGACTGCTCAGCTCTATTGATTGGAGATAGGAGGCTGAGCAGGACACTTCCTTTGATTCCTCACAGTAGATCACTACACGTGAAAGATGTGATCAAAAGGTTCTGTTAGAAACAGCATCTGAGCATCTGTGATTAGATGTTACCAACGCTTTAGCCTTTGCCAAAGGGATGTTGACATTTAACTGTGGCACTGGCCGCAAGCACTGCACCAAAACAATGGAGTTGTTTAAAGCAGTAGATGAGTGAAACAAATCAAATGAGTGTTTTGGATGTATGTAGACATAGCTATGAGCACAGCCAAGGGATGAGGTCAATGTGTGCTTACATTGCCTGCACCGTAAAATGTTTAATGTCACTGCACACAGTCTACTTCAAAGAGACATGTGCTCATGCTTGATGCTGGTTATTAAGACAAATAGCAAATGAGGTTCTTGTTGTTTCTCTTTTTCTAATCTAATTTCCAAAACAAAGTTTGATTTTCTTCATTTCCCTGGCTTTAAAGGAACTTATCTTTAAAGAGACATAAGCAGAAATGCCTGAAACAAAACCTTAGACATCTGTGTGGCTAAGACAACTGTAATATATACATATGAAAAGGTTATCACTCTGGTTTTCATCAAATGGCTTTTAGGAATGAGATACTGTTAATATACAGAGATCAAGAGTAAATGCGGCCAGTTACCCAGTGCCCTCCCTTGGAAAGAAAATTGGTGAGATATTAGAACGAGAACCAGCACAGAAGAGGATTTGTCCAGCAAGTGCTTTGAGCCAGCAGCCATTCTCATCAAGAAAGAGCTTCTTATAGCTCAGAAGAGACTTTCCTTATATCACCTTTCATTAATTACTCGTTGTTAAAAGGTCATCCCAGGTACTCTTCCTAGACACCAGAGTTGCAAGTTATGAACCCAGATTTCCATAGTTCTTTAATGTTTTCCAAGAGAAGGGTAAAGGAGTCTGTAATTTTGCAAAATGATTTGTGTGTTCAAAGGCTGATTTAAATATCCTCTCCATGAAGTCATGAGTCAGCCAGACTCTGCAGAAATTCTTATCTGTTCTTGGTAGCAACTACTGGTTCATCTCTCTCTCTCTCTCCTATCTATCTATCCATCTATCTATCTATCTATCTATCTACCTCTATCGTATCTATATCTATAAAATCACTGTTAGAATCTTCAACTACTATTATATAATGATCAAAACTTAAATTTTAATTCAATTCAGCTCTTAACCAGATGGAAGGAGATACGGTTTATAATTTTCATGATACATCTAATCTACTTGTTCAACAGGAAACATACATAATCCTTTTGGAAACCTAATAATTCGTAGTGTGAACACATTAATGCAAATTTGGCCTATATCAATTTTATAATTAAACGGTTGTTTGTGTTTTGAGTTGCCAAAGCAGGTTCTAACAAAAGCAAAACTGACACTTTCAGAATGTCTGCTATTATTAAGATATAAGTTGTCATCCCTTGATGTTCACTACTCAAAGATTCTATAGAAATATTCAATCTTCCTGGAGTAAGCTGAATTTTTGGGGGTGATCAAGAGCTAGGTGAAGATGAACAATACTGTGCTAAGTGTCTCTTCTTTGAAAATCATTCTTCAGCTTAGAAATATTAACCAGAGAGAAATCTACTAAGCTATGGGAGCTATAAGTTGTGTGTGTCCACGCATTTTCACGTTGCTGTGTGTCCTTCCTTAGTTATTATGGAGAACACAGGAAAAACATAGAAAGAAATTGTCAAGCTCACAGAAACAACTCACTTGACCTGGTAATACCCATTGCCCTCCAATTTAATTACCTTAAACTCAAGGGCATCAATCTTGAAAATGCCTTTATAAGGCATAGACAGTTTGATCTTCAGCATCCAATAACTCTACTTTGGAGAAGATTTTACAGATTTGCTTGAATAGTCCTTAATACCAAGTGTTTGTCACACTCATTTCCAGGCTCCTTCAGTGTCAGTACTCGACTAACCATGGTGTAGTATGCAAAAGTAGGAGAGCAGCATAGGGGCAAAATGATCAGCTGAAGGCTTGATACTGACATGCAGTTCTATCCCTCCAATGTCTGTGTTGAATCTTGTCAGCTTATACAAAAGCCTAGCATTGTTTTGTTTGATTTTGTGTAGGAAGTTCAAAATTAAAAGCACAAGTGTGTGCTCTACTAAAAGAATGCTGAGAATACCTGGTAATACAAAATCCAAAAGGGAGCTAGCTCATTGCTATAAATGGGATAAAGGACTCCACATCAAAAACAAAAACAAAATAAACAAAAAACTTCACTACACCAAACAGGATACCAGTATATGTGGAAATCAGACAGCCTTGGGGCACGTTACTGTACTGGAGGGTTCTGGAAAAAGACTCCAAACATGGCAACAAGCCTGTACCTGTCCAGATGAGCAGAATAGGGATAGGACAGAAAAGGAATAAAGGGATTTGCATATTCCCCTGTGAAGTGCAGACTGCCCCAAAGTACAAAATTTTATCCCCAACTTTGACGTGAGAATCAGGAGTTTTATAAAATTAGAGCAACAACATTGGAATGTAATTCCAATTTATCTCTAAATATAATACAACTGAAACAGCCCTAATGTGGACTCTAAATCTCTTCTTGCAGGCCTGTTAGCTAGAGAAACCCTCACATGCTAACAGGATATATTGTTTTCTTCAGTAGGATTAGACACTTTGGGATGAAATTCTTGTCAGGGAAAACAAAACAAACAAACAAACAAACAAACCCCTAAGATATTAATGCCTGGAACAAGTTCAGTCATTATTTTAGAGTTCATCATTTTAGACTTTTTTGGTGTAATGTAGATCACATGTAAAATTCCCCCACAGAGATTTTATATTACAGCTCAATCATTTATGGCATAGAGGCAGAATGCTGAAGCATTGAAAAGGCATCTTTTAAGTCAGGTTTTCATCAATTACCTCAGCCCTTTAGGGACTTACTTTCTCTCCTGACTTCTGATAGGACCATTTGCTTACTTGTGGTATTAACAGAACTGAAATCATTGGATTGCATTCCCTGATGGCTGGGTTCTTTCAGGAGTGGAAATATGATTTCCATCTGGGTTGTTAGATGGATAAATCTGCCTTTCTCATTTTTTGTTATTGGTATTTTACAAATGTTCCTCTAGGTAATTTCCTATTTTGCTAGCCTATCTGTAAGCTTATCAGTTTGAGCTATTAATATATAATTAAATGGCTTGTGAGATGTCTTAGAGAGTTGTTGACAAGCCTGACCCCACATGGTAGATAGAAATAACTAACTCCTGGAGGTGCTGCTCTGATCTCCACATATGTGCTGTGGCAAATGCACTCACATCCAAACTTACATAGGCACATACACACACACATGTGCATGCATGTACATGCATACAAAGGCACATACACACATGCACACACATAGGAAAGAAAGACATCTCTAGTGCCATTATTCTATTGATGTTTTGTTTCTTTATTTATATTCATTCCCTTGAGCTCACGTTTAATAGAGGTTGGTTCTGTTAGGAACCAATCCAGCTGAAGCCACACATCATTCTGGAAGATACCAATTTACTCTCAGAATCAACATGTAGAAATGCCTGCAGCCAAGTCTACACATCAATGGGCTGTAGTTAGCATATTTCCTTTCTCTTTAGGGATTCTGATGTTTCTGCATCTCAGCAAAGCTCATGGCACCATGTGCCTATGCAAATGTTGCTTCCTGTTACTCAGCTGCGGGTCCACCTTCTTTGGTGATCTTCTACATTACTCACATCTCTTGAGGTAATGAATTGTATCCAATTTTCCCTACACTAATGTTTTGTGACTTTACTAAATACTTTTTAAACCCTAGTTTGTTTCTTTTATTGACTTTTCATCCCCATCGCTGTCCCCCCACCTGGTGTCCACTCTCATGGTCCTCCCTCCTTCCCTTATCCTCTGAGAGAATGGAGGGCCCTCCTGAATATCCCCCACTATGGCATATCAAGTCTCTTCAGGGCTAGTCTCTTCTCCCACAGAGGCCAGACACAACAACCGAGTTAGAGAAATGGATTCCACAGACAGACAACAGCTTTTCGGACAGCCCTTGCTTTAGTTTGAACACATGAAGACCAAGCTGCATGCTGCACATCTACATATGTGGTGGGGGATAGGTCCAGCTCATGTATGTTCTTTGGTTGGTGGTTCAGTCTCTGAGAGCCCCCAAGGGTCCCAGTTAGTTGACTCTGTTTTTCTTCCTTTGGAGTTTCTATCCCCTTCAGGGTCCTCAATCTTTCTCCAAACTCTTCCATAAGCATCCCCAAGCTCATCTAAAGTTTGGCTGTGGGTCTCTGAGTCAGCTGCTAGGTGAAGACTCTCAGAGGACTGCCATACTAGGCTTCTGGTTGCAAGCACAACAGAATATCATTAGTAGGGTTAGGAATTGGTACTTGCCCATGGGATGGGATTCTAGTTGTGCTGGTTATTGCTTGGCTATTCACTCAGTCTCTGCTCCATCCCCTGTCCCTGCATTACTTGTAGGCAGGATAAAATTTGGATTGAAATTGTTGTGGGTAGGTTGGTGTCCCTACCAACCCAGAACCAGAAGATCACTCTTCTGGGGTTCTTGCCTAGCTACAGGAGGTGGCCTCTTTAGTTTCCACAACCTCAATGCTGTGAGTCTTAGCTAAGGTCACTCTTATTTTTGGGAGTCTCTCTTATCCAAAGGATCTGGCACATCCTGGAGATGTCTTTTACCACCACGCCCTGCCTGCTACAGATTTTTGTTCATTCTAATGGACATCTACCTATCTCTCCTGTCTCTCCCCACACCTGATCCTGAACACTCTCAATCCATTCCCTAGCCCTTCTCTCACCCAGTTTCCTCTTTCCATCTGCCTCCTATGACTATTTTATTCCTTTTCTCAGTGAGATTCAAGCATCCTCGCTTGGGCCTTCCTTCTTGTTTAGCTTCTTTGAGTCTGTGGAGTATAGAATGGATATCCTGCATTTTATGGCCAATATCCACTTATAAATGAATACATATCATGCATGTAATCCTTTTGGGTCTGGATTACCTAATTCCTCAAGTTCCATCCATTTGTCTACAAAATTCATGATGTCTTTGTTTTTAATAGCTCAGTAGTATTCCGTTGTGTAGATGTACCACATATTCTTTATCCATTCTTCAGTTGAGGGACATCAAGGTTGTTTCCAGTTTCTGGCTGTTATGAATAATGCTGCTATGAACATAGTTGAGAGCAAGTGGCTTTGTGGAATGGTGGAGCATCTTTTGGGTATAAGCCCAGCAGTGCTTTGGCTGAGTCTTGAGGTAGAAGAACTATTACCAGTTTTCTGAGAAAACACCAAATTGATTTCTAAAGTGGTTGTACAATTTGCACTCCCACCACCAATGGAGGAGAGTGCTCCTTTCCTCCAACATCCTTGACACCATGTGCTATCACTTGAGTTTTTGATCTTAGCCATTTGGACAGGTGTAAGATGGAATCTCAGAGTCATTTCAATTTGCATTTCCCTGATGACTAAGACTTTTGAATATTTCTTTAAGTGTTTCTCAGCATTTGAGATTCCTTTGTTGAGAATTCTCTAGCTCTTTACCCCATTTTTAATTTAGTTATCTGGGTTGTTGGGGTTAAGCTTCTTGAATTCTTTGTAAATTACAAATAATAGCCCTCTGTTAGACATAAGATTGGTGAAGAAGCTTTTCCAGTCTGTAGGCTGTCATTTTGTCCTATGGACAGTGTCCTTTGCCTTACAAAAGCTTTTCATTTTCATGAGGTCCCATTTATCAGTTGTTAATCTTAGAGCCTGAGCCAGTGGTGTTCTGTTCAGGGAGTTGTTTCCTGTACTAATGAGTTCAAGACTATTTAACACTTTCTGGTCCCTTAGATTTAGTTTACCTGGTTTTACATTGAGATCTTTGATCCAGTTGGACTTAGTTATGTGCATGTTGATAGATATGGATTGATTTGCATTCTTCTCCATGCAGAAATCCTGTTAGACCAGCATCATTTATTGAACTTGTTTTCTTTTTTTTCCATTTTATAGATTTGCTTTCTTTGTCAGAAATCAAGAGTCTATAGGTGTGTGAGCTTATTTCAGGGTCTTCAATTCAATTACATTGATCAACCTGACTGTTCCCGTAAAAATACCATACAGTTTTGATTACTATTGCTCTGTAGTATACCTTGAGATCAGGGATGATGGTACCTCCAGAAGTTCTTTTAATGTTCAGGATTGTTTAAGCTATCCTGGAGTTTTTATTTTTCCATATGAGATTGAGTATTTCTCTTTCAAGGTCTGTAAAATTTGTGCTGGAATTTTGATATGGATTACATTGAATCTGTAGATTGCTTTTGCTAAGATGTCCATTTTCTCTACATGAATCCTGCCAATCCATGAGCATCAGAGATCTTTCCATCCTCTGAGATCTTCCTCAATTTTTTATTTCATTTACTTGAAGTTTTTTTCATACAGGTCTTTCACTTGCTTCTTTAGAGTTACACCAAGGTACTCTGTATTATTTATGCTTATTGTAAAGGGCGTTATTTTCATTTTTTTTTTCTTGGCCCATTTATCATTTATATAAAAGAGGGCTACTGATATTTTTGAGTTAATTTTGTATTCAGCCACTTTGCTGAAGGTGTTTATCAGCTGTAGGAGTTCTCTGGTAGAATTTTTGGAGTTGCTTATGTATAATATATCATCTTCAAATAGCCGTGTCTTGACTTCTTCCTTTCCAATTTGCATCATTCTTGATCTTTTGTTATCTTAATGTTATAGCTATATTGAATAGATATGCTATATTGAATAGATATGGTGAGAGTGGGAAACCTTGCTTTGTCCCTAATTTTAATGGAATTGCTTTAAGTTTCCATTGAATTTGGAGTTCACTATTTATTAACCTGCTGTATATTTCTTTTATTATGTTTAGGTATGTACCTTGTATCCCTCATCTCTCTAAGACTTTTAACATGAAGAGTTGTTGGATTTTGTCAAAGCCTTTTTCAGCATCTAATGAGATGATCATGTGATTTTTTTCTTTCATTTTGTTTATATTGTGGATTATGTTTACGTATTTTTGTATATTGAACCATCCTTGCATCCATGGGATGAAGCCTACATGATCCTGGTAATAATGTTTTTTATGTGTGCCTGGATTCGTTTTGCAAGCATCTTATTGAGTATTTTTGCATCAATATTCATAAGAGAAATTGGTCTGAAATTCTCTTACTTTGTTGAGTCTTTGTGTAGTTTAGGTTCAGAGTGACTGTGGCTTCATAGAATTAGTTTGGCAGTGGTTTGTATCAATTTTATAGATTAGTTTGAGAAGTATTGGTATTAGCTCTTCTTTGAAAGTCTGGTATAATTCTGCACTAAAACTATCTGGCTTTGGGCTTTTTCTTTGGAGGGAGGAGTTGGGAGACTTCTAATGACTGCTTCTATTTCCTTAAGGTGATTCCTAGTTGATTAATATATTCTAATATATTAACATTTAGAACCTTTTTAGTTTGGTTCTTTATATATCAAAATTCTATGCCCCAAGTCATAGTTGTTAACAGAATAGTTTGTAAATAATGCATACTTGTTATAATATCACATTTGAAATCCAGATATCAGTCCCAAATATTTAAGAAAGCATTTACTCCCAGACATGAACTCATTCATTGAAAAGGCTGTACAGTGTTGTTCAATGTATGTTGAAATATTTTTTAAAATAAGGCTCAATCCAAGAAAAACAGTAAAAGTATTCAGATTCAAGAAAACAGACAGGAAGAGATTAGCTCAAAATCAGGATGGTTATATGATTTTCATTTCTCCCAGTAAAAGTGAAAGAAATTAACACATTAAGGAATTAACATTGTCTTGCTAAAATAATGATTTTATTGTGTTTAAAATAATGTATTGACACGAGTTTCAGAATTTTTGACGCTGTTGGGTTGTTGCTTCTAAAATTTGAGAGATCTGAATTACTATCTCAATTTATTCTAAAATTTGCATCCAATAAAATGTGAGTAAGACATGCAAGGTAACAATTAATATTTTGCCAATAAAATGTGACTTTTGAGCTATTTGAACTGTAGGTTAGACCATGCAGGTCAGAGAAACAAAACTATTGTTAGCTTATCAAGATTTAAAATTTTTGTCCAGCATGAAAGTCCACACAAGAAGATTCATACATTTATTATGAACCTAGAGTTCTAATATATGGAATATCATTGCTAAGCAAATGCCCCCACCACATGCCCAGGACTGCTCACCCCTTTCAACAATCCACAAAACTAGAAGAGCAAAGGGAGTGATAGCTGCAGAGGTGCTTAAACTGAGCAGGGAGAATGTCTTTGCTAGTGAGGTCATCTTTGTACAGGAGCTACAACGATAGCAGAAACAGATGGCAGATCTGCTTCTGAAGGTAGAGGCCATATCAGGACCGCTTACATTCTGTCATCCACAAATTACCACATGCCACACATGCCTTCCTATGAGGCTGCATTCTGGAATGTCACATATCTGGCTGGGGAAAAAAAATCTTATTTTATTATGATCTCTTTTAAGATTTATTTAATGATTCTATTAAGGTGGGAATTTTCTGTGCTACAACAATTAGCAGTTGGGTGAAAAAACAAATAATTAGGTGCTTATCTATTTAACATATATTTATCTGTTTATCATTTATTTATTTTGTGGTGATTGATGCAGAAGGGGGGTAGTACTTCATAAATATTGTTCTTTGTTTCCTCTAAGATAATTCTTCATACACAGAGGCTCTGAAGCCAGAGGTGAGCAGGAATGACAAAAATTATTCCATTCTGTGCTTCAGTTTTACAGTTGAGTCAAATTTTGTTGCCATATAATTCTTTGGGATTCCTTGTCAGACATTGAAAGATTAATACAAAAAAATGGACATATGAGGCTGGATTGATGCCTCAGTGAGTAGAGAAATGGCTGTTTTTGCCGAGGACCTGGGTTTGGTTTCCAACTGCCATATGGTGGATCCCAACTGTCCATAACTCCAGTTCCAGGGGACCCAATGCCTTCTTGCTGCCTTTGAGAACACTACATCTACATGGTATTCAGCAATATATTGCAAACACCCATACACAGGAAACAAAAATAAATAAATCCTTAAAAAAACAGGTATAAATTAAAAAGTCAGTCACTCTGAAGTGAAGACAGTATAGGAGCTCATCACTTTATGAATACAACCAAGGCTGTAAATAGAAATATTATTTATTTTTTACTATGAAATTGATATTCCATTCTTTTATTTCATGTTAACTAGTGGTATACTTGAAAAAGCCATGAAAATTTACATTAAATGACCATGTAATCCATAGTATTATGAATAATTAGTTACCTAACACACATATATATGCTCACACACATACACACATGCATGCACGCACACTCATGCACATACACACATGTGCACATGCACACACATCAGTACACACTGGCTCATATTAACACAGGCACCACACACTCATACTTGCTGATACACAGTCACTGGGACAGTCCAGGTGCTATGTGATTTGTCAACTGAGAATTAAGTGTTTGAGGGGTGGTTTGAGTCAGAGCCTTAGGGCTTTGACTTAAGACTCTAGGCCCAGAACTGATGAGTTCTGTATCCTGGAAAGGTTCTTTTGTGTCCCTGTGCCTCCATGGCCAATATCATCTCACAGGCAAGTCTATCAGGTTATATGCAAACTATAAAGGATAGATAAGACAGTGACACCTTGGGATTCAAGGCTGTATGCCTTTTTCATAGTCAACCCACTTCTACCAAGAAAACTACATGGTTTATCTCGGCTCATATTCTGAAGCTCAGTGTATTGGGAATAACATATATTTACATCAAATGTAGCACATCTACCATTTTCTCTCAGGTCTTCACATGATAAATACTAACTTTAATGATGGAGTTAGAAAAAGAAAATATTATATAATAAAATATGAATATGATTTATCTGTGTTTTCTATCTTTGTTCCATAATATAATCTTATAATCTATTCAGGCAATTAGTCCCTTTTCTTGGGTAAAGTTAATTAAGTAAATATATAAAGATTAAATTCACAATGGAAAAATTACCAGCTCCTCATAAAAGTACTAGACTATTTGTTAAAATAATGATTTCTATATTTACATAATATCTGCCATGTGTACTGATGTTCACTGTAAAGCCAAACATTTTCATTCTTCTCATTTTTAATTTGTTAAATTAATAAGTGCAGTCTTTTATGAATTCATGTAGAATGAACATATAGAAGTATTGAAAGCATCTGATTAATTGGGGAGAGATTTTGGTATTTATCCTCTATGTTTAATTGAATATAAGTTTAAAGAGTAATTATATTCACAATAATAAAAGTATTGTTTCCATATAAACTAAAAATTATGTAAAACATAGATAACATATCATCATAGCATCATATAGTAAATGTTCTAACACACACACACACACACACACTTTATATTCCAATGTGGTATAACCGGTGCTTATCCTAACAGGTGGGAGTTCTCATTGAAAAGTTTACAGAAGTATTAGTGAATAATAAGATGAATGTTTGGCTTGAATACAAAATACAGAGAGGAATTACATAGGAATGCATACATAAAATGTGATTATATTACATCAAAAGGTATCAGAAGCCAGGTACGATGCTGGCTGATTGGGGAACTGTGACTGTGTCATTTAGTCATGCTCTGAGATGTATGTCAATATCAACCCAAAATTAGAATAAATAGCCTATGCTGTTTAAAATGCACAACATAATTATTTTGTTCTGTTTTATGTTTTCATCTTTATATGCTTCTACAATACAGTAAGACTTCACATTACATTAGATTGTTATTTGTATACAATCCTTGCCTATGGTCCTGTGGAAGAAAAAAAGAAGCCTGGACTTTAATAAAGTAACTAATGTCTTTCCCAGTGAATGTGTACTAACTGTAGCATGCATCAGTGTATTTCATCATGTTTGAGACTTTACAAATTTGCACAGGTTGGTTGTGAATTTGTCCCCAGTGCCACATTAATTTCAGCAAAGTCATCAGAGTGACTGCTTTTTTGGGACACAAGAAACTGACAATTTAGAACCAGAAATGAGAATTTCAGAAAATAAATTTCCATTTGCCAAAAATGACTATTAAGTTGGGCTTTAAGACTTCAATCATGTGGAAGCAATTTTTACAGTAAGCAACACACACTCTGGAATGTCAGACATGCTTCATTCAGACCACAGCCCATTACTGCTTGTAAAAATTTAAAACATTTACTGAGTTACTTTATGATCAAATTAAGGCAATTTAAAATCTTGTTAGTGTTGTTAAGGTCATCTTATTATGGGTTGAGAAATAATGTGCACAGAAACTTCTGGAAAGAATGTGTTACCAGAACAGTCATTTCTGTTTTAGTGAAATGTATGTTTAGGATCCAGGTGACTTCAGTAAAAATTTTAGAAAACAGGGTCATCACCCACATATGGTTTCAAATTCTCTGTATCATTATACATAGAAATTATCGATGGTATATCCTACCTTTTTATAAGTAGCTGCTCTGAAACGCCTGGCATGGAGCTGAATCATTGTAGTACTCTGGTAGTTTGAAAAGGTATGACCCTCATAGACTTGTGTGTTTGAATGCTTGGCGGTAAGAACTGGGACTGCTAGGAGGTGAGGTCTTGTTAGAGCAGTTGTAGCCTTGTTGGAGGAAGCGCATCACTGTGGGAGTGGGCTTTGAAGCCTTCTATGCTCAACAATGCCCAACATGGAACACACTCTCTCTTTGCTGCCTAGGTATCTCAGCTCCATCTCCAGCACTATGCTGGCCTGTATTTAGCCGTGTTTCCCTCCATGACGATAATGGACTAAACCTCTGAAGCTGTAAGCCAGCCCTAGGAAATATTGTTCTTTACAAGACTTATCTTGGTCATGATATCCCTTCACAAAAATAAAACCCTAACTAAGACAAATGCCGTGTGGTTTTCTTAAGATCTCCCCATAGACACGTGGCTGTAAACCAGACTCCAGTCAGTGCCGAAGAGTATATTCCCAAGGGATGCTGATAAGAAAGGCTGCTGCTCTGAATTCTGAAAGGGTTGTCACATCAGATACTCTCAAGCATCTCCTTAGGAATGAAGCAGAGTGCTTTGTGTGGGTTATGTTTCATGCAAAGGCTGTAGAGCAGAGTGCCATCATGTACACTGATGGAAACATTATCACAAATGCTACCAATAGCCAAGTGGGATTCTTGTGTCTGTGTCTGTGTTTACTGCGTTTTCCAGCGTGACTTAAAGAATTTTTAAAGTGCACTCTTTGGTTCTGCTGCTCTTGTTAAACGGAAAATGCAATTTTCAGGTTCTTCTGATAGCAGTTGGTAGACACCCTCATGTAATAATCCTACAGATTTTCTGCATTAATACCATCTTTAGGCAAAACCTGTTCTGTTTAGGATAGATGAGAGAAATAAAGAAAAATTAAAATGTGCATTTTAGCCCTTAAAACTTGTGGATTATTGCTAGAATGACATTGTGGGAAACCCCAGGCCTTCCTAGATTCACTGAATGAAGAAACTGCATAACAATATAGAAGATATATAAATCCATCAAATGATAGATCAACGTTTTTTATTCATTCGGTGTACAGCTATTGAAGGCAGTAGTTTGTTAGGCTGAGGACCAGAGAAAAGAATCCTGGGGCCACTTGAGACCAGATCTTGTGGATTCCATCTGCAGAGACTAATCTACAGTGTCTGATTTAAGACAATTTGCATAAAGAAATTACAAGTTTGTTTTCTCAGCTGCTGTAACTTCATTATAATTAACTTAACTGACTCTCAAAATAATGGAAAATCAAAAATAAGCTATGCCAGTAAATGTATGTAGCACAAGGCTTTCTGGGTCCAAATACTGTATGCTTTATTCTCTATGATGGAGCAGAAATGAATGAAAATAGTAATTATAAAAATTACAAGCACAACCTTCCAGAGAACTCCAGAAGGGTGTGTGAGCAGGGGCGCATCCTTTGGTTAATGTGAGAAAAGGTTGTGGGTTTTTTTTTGTTTGTTTGTTGTTGTTGTTGTTGTTGTTGTTGTTTTTAACAAAGAATACATGAATACATTTCTAAGGGCAGAGCTCTTTATGCAGGACTGAGGCTTAGCCCCTGTCTCTGCTTACAGGGTGGCAGTGGCTTCACACCCAATGCCTTAGTGTCACCTCCTTCTCTTCTATTTTGTTCTCTCACAGCCCAAGGCATCTTCTCAGCATGTAAAGCACTGAGTTATGTCTCCTTGAGCTTAGGCACAAATGTTTCCTTGGGATGACTGACTCCAAGGCCAGAGTCCAAACCATTCTATTTGGTCAAGACTCAACACCAAGATGAGTTCATTACTTGTCTCCATGAATCTTATAAAACACTTATACATATAATGCACACACAAAGGCAAATATAAATCATAAATACTGCACACATATACTACATACATACTGTATAATACACTACACACATAATAAACACAGTACATATACATTCATAAGCACTATATAACAATATATAATACACACAATATATTTACATACCTGCATACATATATGCACTATATAAACATAAACACACTTTACATATCACACATACACACTACACACTATACATACACACCACACACAACAGACAAATACACTGTACATACACATTCTACACACATCACAATATATACAGAATACATAGTACATGCATACATACATACATACATACATTCACTCCACATCATAAACACGTGTCACAGACAACAATAACACCACACACATCACATACACTGCACACACAACATAAAAACACACTCCCCAAAACACTCCACACACACCACACACTATACACTTATGCACACATTACACTTATGCATATATACATCTATCTGTATGTGGATATATATGCACAAAACTTGCACACACTACACACAGACAGATAGTATATACATGCAGAATACACACACTACACACAAAATCTATAGGCAATGCCTTCATGCCTTCAGGGGGCTTCTGAGAGACAGAGATCTTAGTGTAATTGATGCAGAAGATGATTCCAGACTTCACCTTCGCAATGACTGCCAACAGTACTGTTCCCATTGAGATGGTCCTGCATGCCTCAACACGGCAGAAGTGTTTGGTTTAGTCTATAGAACTTCATATTTATCCTTTTACTTAGAGATACAACCCATCTGTTACCAAAAGTTTTATATGTTGCTATGTACCCTTCAAGATTTATAGTTTTTCTTCATGACTGTGTGCCTTGTATGAAAGGGCCATATTTTACCCAGTTCTTTATAATATTCACGTTGTTCTAAGTCACTTATGATTTGTGTGATTTGGTTTCCCTCCTTAACCATCAATCAAATGGCCCAAGCTTGTGCTTTATCATAATAATTTGATTACTGCAACTCTAAAATAGACCCTACTGCCCAGTGCGTCAGTTTCAATGGCTTGGTCTTCAGGGCTGTTAAACACCATAGTATTTTATATTTCCATATTAATTTTAAAATCAGCCTCTCAGTTTTCTCCGAAATCAATCTGTGATTTTTGGCTGAGACACTGTTACCTTCTCAGATAGACTCAAGTGAATAGAGACCTTTTCTGTGGCATTTCCAAAGGTCTCTAACTTAACTAATTAATGTTGCTGAGTTTATGGTAGACTGAATTGGCTTGATATAGTTCCTTAGATACTGTATATTTTCTCTGTCACTTCTAGAGTGGTTCATGAAAGCATGGTTAATTTTATAGTTTTTCTGTAAACAACTTTATTGAATTCTCTTATCAATACCTGTAGAGTTTCTCCTGTATATCCTGATAGATTCTTGAAGTTTGCTTTCTTCCTTTGTGTCTACAGCATTGTTTTTTGCCCTTTGTCACCCTCACTTGGATCAGAAATAATTCAATGCTGCAGATATCATTTACTCTGTCTGCAATACTTAATATTGTACTACGATAATTTTTAAGTGGAGAAAAGATTGAAACCTCAGGCCCCACCCCCTGAGCTGTCAATTAACAGTTTATGTATATCTGTAAGCAAGTTAGCCAAATCTAGTGTTCTTCATTCAGCCTTTCACTGAGTTTGTATTGCAATTTAAATATAGTAAATAGTAAAGTAGATTGCATATTTCATGCACATTGTTAAAAGAGAACTTTAAAAAATAATAAACTGCCCAGAATCACTTCCCTGAATAGGTCTCTTTGTCATTAAACAGTTCACATGTTGACCAGTGCACATACCTGTGGTGCACCTGACATATGAGAGGTTCCTCCTGCCTTTACCACCCAACTCAGAGCCTCAACCCTGCCCAACCCTCCACACAAGCCCTTTTATTCTCCTTATACATTCCATTCTTTGTATATGCACATAAACAAAGCAAAACCTGTGCATTCATGCATTATCCACTGGCCATATGATCTGAGGTTAAGTTCTATAATTGATACTTGATTTATTTATTTCTCATTGAAGATTGTTTCATCACAAAGCTCTTTCAAAGTGCATCCACTTATGTACATTGAGACTTGTTTCATGTTTGCTTATTTTAAAATAATGGTTTTGTTTCATTATTTTGTTTTTATTTTCAGGCAAAAGCTACAGTGTTATCTTGGCTGGCCTGAAACATGCTATGTGGAATAGGTTGACCTCAAATTTGCCATAATTCTCCTGCCTTGGTGGCACTGTCACACTGGAGTAAGCTCTTGGTAGTGTCTGCCTGAGTCATGTCCCAGCATCCATTTGTTCTTCTCAGTAGGTGAGTGAATCTCAATGACTGCCTGACCTGGTGCACAGGTGCTGCTATTTGAAGAACATGTTTTACAATATGCATTTGGTTCCTCTCCCACATAATCTATTGGTCTCACACTCCCAGTACTGACTCTAGATAGATTCATCATCATCAGCTTTAGCCATTAAGAGAAGTGTGTGCTGGGGTTTTTATGATAGTCTTGATGCCCATGAATGGTGGCTTATAAAGAACTATGGTTTGGCCTGTGTAAAAGTAATTTGATTTGACAGAATAATTGCCTCAGAGCATTACTGCTGAATATGCTCATCCTTTCTAGCTCTTTCTAAATTCTGTTTGTCTAGTTCAACTTAGCTGTTCTGGCTCAAACTTCTCTCTAAGATGACTGATTCAATCTGGATTCTCTTGGTTTCTCACTGAATTGCTTTGCTTGGCCTCAAACTAACACTGGAAATTTGTTCTAATCTTCTGGCTCCATCTTATGCTCTGGCTTCAACTGCCTCTGGTGACCCGCACTGAACTTCATGAACTCAGGAATGAGCTACACCGCACTGTAGTCACTGCACTGTCTCCCACCTGACTCCCAACTCATCCCACCAAATCCAACTACACTCAATTGAATTGACTGAATGGCCTCTCTCTCCTTGTGGTGCTCTTAAATAGGTTTTCTCCTGAGAGTTGGGAATATCCTATCTCTGACTCAATTGGTCAAATCTTTCTCTGATTCATCACTTTTTCTGCCCCTCATTTAGATGTCATTATTTGGGATTAAAAGTGTGTATGAAAGGATTCTAGCCAAAGTGATTAACAATGTGTACTATGGGCATGTCTACATTTCAGCCAGATCATACAGACCTTCAAGGTCTTTGGATGTGATCAGAACAGCTATGTTGTTGGTTTAAAATTTCTCTATATCCCTGTACCATCATGCTACATAAAAGGTCATGCTCTGTAAAACGTGGATCATTTTATCTATGATTTGTATTTCTGTTGTCAAAAGACCAGTGCCCCAGACAATGCTCTGTACCAGACACTTGTTTTGTGGACATTTCTCTAGTATCTGGCCTTGTCATTTATTTTCAGTTTTTAATGAGAATTTTTATTTTAGTTTGTTTGGATTTGGAGCTACTGTCTACTTTAAGACTATAAATGGAAACATGCTTGTGAATTTTGAAACATGCTTTTTAAAAAATAATTATATTATCTTTTCTCTTAATTTTCCAATGTATAATGGTCAGCTCTGAAATAATATATCTATAAACAACATTTAAAAGACTCAATAAGTTATAGATTAATAGATAGATGATAGATAGATAGATTAGATAGACCAGTAATAGGCCATAGATAGATTATTTTTCAAAGAAAATAGAGAGGAATTTGAGAGTCGATAGAGAAAGTTGCCTGAGAGGTTGGAGGGAGTAAAGGGAACATGGAATTGATGTGATTATACCTTAATTAAAGTGTTAAAAAAGAAAAGAATTGTGTTGTATAAATTACCAATAGTACCAATGTGGTTTTAATATTTAAATTATATCTTAGAATGTAAAAACTATGAGAATATGGGTGGTTTCTGAAATATGAACAACACATTCTAGAAATAACATTATTTGTCCACAATTAAATATTCATTATTCATGGAGTACCTGGTATTTTAACATTTTAAATTATTTCCTTTTATTGAAAATAGATTATTTTATTATATAATCTACCCATTAATTTCCCTTCCATTTATTCCTCCCAGTCTTCCATACTTCCCCTCACATCAAGGTTTACTCTTTTTCTGTCTCTCATTAGAAAAGAACAGACTTCTAAGAGATAACAACAAAATGTAAAAAGCAAAATATAAAAAGATAAAACAAAAACCATCACACTGACGTTGGACAAGACAAACTAACAGAAATAAAAGAATCCAAAAGAATGTACAAGAATGAGACCAACTCACTCATGCACTTGGGAGTTCCATAATAATACTAAACTGAAGGCTATATAATATATATGCATAGGACCTGATTCAGGCCAGTACAATGAGTTGCTGCTTCAGTCTCTGAATTTGTATGGTCTTTGCTCAGTTGACTCAGGAGAACATATCTTCTGGTGTCTTCTATCCTCTCTGGATTATATACTCTTCCTGTTTTTTCTTCCATGGAGTTCTCTGGTTTCTGTGGGGAGGAATTTGATGGAGATATTCCATTTTGAGCTGTGTTTTCCAAGGTTTCTCTTCTCTCTCTCTCTCTCTCTCTCTCTCTCTCTCTCTCTCTCTCTGCAAAATATCTGGCTGTTGGTCTCTTTATTTATTTTCATCTGCTGGAGGAAATAATCTTCTCTGATGATGGATAAATATTGTACTGATCTATGAGTAGAGCAGAATATCATTAGGACTCTTTCATCACTACTTTTTAAAAAGATAAGTAATATTTGAACTATCCCAGGTCTCTGGGGTATCTAGTCTCTGGTTCTTGGTCACTCAAGCTGTGTCAAGTATAGGTTGTTAGTTGATTATTCCCATAGGTTTTCTGCCACAATTGCCCTAGCAAGTCCTTAAAGAAAGACATTGAAGAAAATATCAGAAGATGGAAAGATTTCCCATGCTCATGAATTTATATGGTTAACCTAGTAATAATGATCATCCTACTAAAATAAATTTACAAATTAAAAGTAATCCCAATCAAAATTCCAACACATTTAGGGCTGGATAGGTAGCTCAATTGTGAGAGAACTGGCTGCTCTTTCAAAGGATCTGGTTAGGTTACAAGAGCCCACATGGCAGCCTTAAAACCATGGTAATTCCAGCTCCAGTGAACCTGATTCCCCACCCTCTTCTGGTCACCATTAGTACTGCATGCACACATAAAAATAGTCATTTTAAAAAATTCCAATACAATTATTTGGGGATCTTGACAGGACAATTTTCAGCTTTATACATGGACAGAAAAAAATCAAGATAGCAAAACCAATCCTGACCAGTAAAAAAACTGCTGGACATCACCACTACTGATTTTTAAGTTGTACTATAAAGCTATAGTAATAGAACTAGCATAATATTGGCAGAAAAATAGACACATAGATCAAAAGAATAAAATTGAAGATCTAGAAATAAATTAATCCACCCATGGAAAGCTGATTTAAAAAATAAATCAGGAAAGCACATTATGTATAAGACAGCATCTTCAATAAATGTTGCTGCTCAAACTGGATGTCTGCGTATAGAAGAATACAAATAGACTCCTGCACGAAACTCAAGTCCAAATGGATCAGAGACCACAACATGAAACCAGATTCACTGAACTTGACAAAAGAAAAAGTAGAAAATAACCTTGAACTCACTGACACAGAAGAAGTCTTTCTGAATAGAACACTATTAGAACAGGCACTAAGATGAACAATTAATAAACAAGACCTCATGAAACTGAAAATTTTCTGTATGGAAAAGGACACTGTCAATTGTATGAAACAGCAGCCTACAAAATGAGAAAAGGGTTTTTACCAAGTACATGTCAGATAAAGATATAATATTCAAAATACATTATCCAAAATAAAATCTAAAAGAAATAAAGGAATTAGATATCAAAAAAGCCAGTCAAATAATCCAATCAAATACGGGATACAAATTTAATCAGATAATTTTCAATTGAGGAAATTCAATTGTCTGATTGACAAGGAAAAGAATATTTAGCCTCTTTAGGCATCAGGGAAATACAAATGAAAACTACTTTGAAATTTCATCATATGTCTATAAGAATAACTAAGATCAATAACCAACTGATAGCTCATGATGGGCAGGATATGGAATAAGGAATCACTGCTGATGGGAATGCAAACTTTAGAGTTACTACAGAAATCAGTGTGATGGTTCTTCTGAATGATGGGACTCAATCTACTTCAAGATCCTACTATACCACGCTTAAGCACATACCCAAAGGATGCTTCATCCTATCACTAGGACACATTCTCAACCATGTTCATTGCTCCTTATTCATAATATCCAGAAACTGACAACAACTTAGATTTTCTTCAATAGAAGAAGAGATAAAGAAAATGTGATATGTTTACATAATGGGTGCAGTATTACTTGGCTGTTAAAAATAAATGCCATCATGCCATTCCCAGGCAAATGGAAAGAACCACAAAAAAATCATCCTGAGTGAGGTAGACCAGATATAGAAAGATAAATTTGATATGTAGTCACTTTTATGTGGATATTAGCCAAGAAGTTAATGATAACCAAGCTAAAAACTATTTAGCTAGAGAGGTTAGGGATAGAGAAAGGGACTGGACAGTATGCATTGATCTCCATGAAAGGGAGAAATAGATTCTATTATGAGGCAACTGGGATGGGTGTATGGGAATAGGAGTATCAAGTAGGGAACAGAAGGGTAGATGAAGATGAAGGGGAAATTTGTGGAGAGACAATTAGGACTGAGAGGTTTTGAAGCATGTTATCAAAGCCCAGTGCAATGGAAACTTCCTAAAATATATGAAGGTAACCCTAATGAAGAAGCTTCTAAATAATGGAAGACAAAGCACCAACTGGCCATCTCTTGTCACCAAATGAAACTACCAGGATGGGAACAGGGTTATATCCATTTGAATTGCTGGCCAAAGTGGTCCCATTGAAATTCCCATACAACCTAGACTGTTGCCAAGACAATGGTTGCTCTCCACAAACTGATCATTGGGACATGACTGCAGAGGACAATACCCAGAGATACCATTGAACATAAGGAGGTTTAGCTGATACCTACAAAAAAATCAAGAAATCGTTTATCAAAAGCCTACAGAATCCAATAAAAATGGGGTACAAATCTAAACAGAATTTTCAAAAAGGAAAATGCAAGTGGCTGATTCACACCTAAAGGAAAGTTCAGCATCCTTAACCATCAGGGTAAATGTAAATCAAACTACCCCCATGTTCTAGTCTTTGGTAGGGGAAGGTACTCTGCAAGATACCAAAAGAGAAATACAAACAGCAACTCGTATTCAAATCTTTTGTTCTACAATGGCTGTCCTGCCTGGAAAATACTTTTTAAATTTAATATTTGATTTTATTTTTTATAGCCCCTCTCTCTCCTCTCCTCCCTCCTTTTTTCTCTCTCCCACTCTCTGTCCCTCCCTTCCTCCCTCCTTCCTTCCTTTTTTCCTTCCTTTCTGTCTTGACATGAAAGATTTTTCTTGATTGGATCCTTTAAAGCTAGAAGACCCACCCTAAATATGGGCCAACATTTCTGATGGTAGCCAATATAAATATACATGAGGGAAAGAGGCTTTTGCTGTTTTTACCTTCTTGAATACACTCTCCTTGGCAAGTCAGTTTCTTCACTGGTTGGTACAACTTGTTTCTTCAGAATTCCAACATGTCTTCAAGAGTAGCTGAGATATCCAGTCTTGTGGACTGAACAACTATTGGGTTCTCAGTACTTCCCTATGGGATCAGCCATTTATTGGAGTAGCCAGACCAAAGCCTGCAAGACATTCTAATAAATCCCCCTTTAATGCATAGATTTATTCTTTCAGTTCTGTTCCTCTGGGGAACCCTGGCTTATGCAGTTTTCTAATTTGTTTTAGTTGCATATTGTTTTATTTATGAATGTCTTCATTAAGCATAGCTTCTTCTTGGCACTATGATATCTTGACATTTGCTCTATTATTACTAAAGTATATATATTTAAAATGTTTCTTTCCTATTCTTTATTTATAGATTTATTGATAAGAGTCAAAATTTGAATATTTAGCATTAAACTTGATTTTCTTTTTCTTTTTTCTTTTTCTTTTTTTATTTTTTAAGTCAGTCGACAGTCATCAGAGAAAAGACTTTCCCCATTTTGAAACTTGTTGAGATTTTCTTTCGACCAAAGCATTGAATCTGTTTGGTTAAAGGCTTCACATATGTTTGAAAAGAATGTAAATTCTTGCTTGAACACTGGCTTTCCACATCAGTTATTTCGAGTTTGTGATCTTACATTTCAGATCTCAGAGTGTAAGTAGATAAGCTTTGACCCTAATTTACTTCAACTTTTTCATTGACCTTTTTACTTTTGTGGTGCTGGGGACAAGACACAGAGCCTCAAGCATGCTAGACAAATGCACTTCCCTCCAGCTGACCCCTCCTGCTTGACCAAACACAGAGTGAGGTGTTGTTGCTACACACTTTCTCATTCTTGATTTTTAAGTGGAAATGCATTGTCCAACAGTTGACTATATTTTCTGTTTATATGCAGTGTAATTACTGACATTTGTGGGTTTATAGCTTAAATGTTGTCATTTTTGTCAGCACGGAGCTTTATTTAAAGCATGGCTAGAGTGTTTTATCCAGCTGCTCTTTGGGGAACGGAGGCAGATGTTTGCATCTCCACACAGATCTCCAGAGACACTGTAGTTAGAATTCTCTGTCAACTAATAATCTAAATCAGAGATCTTTTGGGGGCAGAATATTTTTTTAAGAAATAGGATGGAAACAACCTGTATAAGTTATCTAAGAATAAAGAAAGAACATCTAGTCAATTATAGAATCTCAGACCTGCTTCAACTGTTGGGTCTATGTGATAATTGTGTGAGCTCAGCTTTCTTTGCCCTGTTATTTTTAGTTCAATTCAAAATGAAAGTAATTTGCAGGCATGCATTCTTGTATTTTTATTAACCCTAATTTTAATAACATTTTTAAATGGTTCTTAAATGCTTTAAACTCCCCTCTAGCCCACTACCCACCAGAGATAGTGAAAAAGAAAGGTCATTTGGATATGGGGAAGTGGGCCTGTTTAGAAATCGTTCTTTGGAGCAGATCCCATTTGTGTTGTCAGGAAATCAGCAGTTCAGTTCAGTAATGTTGGGATAGCAAACAGGAACCTTGGTGGGGCTGGTAGTACGGTCTGCCCAGAGCTTAAAGCGGGGTGGTAAGAACTACACACTACATGCAGTAACTTAAAAATTATTTTCCTTAAAAGTCTCTTGAATTAATGTAACCAGCAGCTGAAAAGGTTGTCACCACCTAAATCTACCAGTCATTCTGCCACTGGATTCCACTGAGGCTTCTCTGCTTTGTTTCTGCACATGCCTGATACTCTATACTGTGCTGTGCTAGTTGGAGCCTCTAGGAGCTGATGCTGATGCATAGGTTATGGTCCTAAGCACTGTAATTTTTTAGAACAGCTAGTTTTAGAAAATGGGCTTATAAAGATGTCCTGTGATAATCGCTCTTTCTTAGATTAGTCTATCACCGAGTCTACTTTTCAAGTATTGTGCAGGTCTTTGTGGTTTAATTTCCTGCAGTTTACTTTTTTCCATCATGATTGATTCTAAGGAAGTCAGTAGAAATAATTTCAGCTATTTGCTCTCCACATCTAAAGAACAAGTTTAATCTCTACCACTAAATTTCTCAGTGATTTAGTAAAAATGGAACATGCAACTTCTGTTTTTAGAAGAAATGGAGAAAAAAAAAAAAGCTACAGTAGCCGAGACTATCTGTTGAGAAAGGGCACTGGAGTGTTGGGCTCCTTAGTTTTCATTTGGGGCTTGGATGAAATCTTACAGTACAGACTTTGAAGAGTGATTCTTGTTCAGTTTGGTCAAATACTAAATGCTTGAAGATTTAAGATATATCTGGGAATGAAAGAATATTGGATGGAGGTAAAGATGTACATGTATTCTGATTGCTGAAACATAGTCTATTCCAAATAGAACTTTATATGACGTCTCCTAAACAGAAAATGCTTGCCAATTTTCTTCAGAGACCAACAGACATATGCAGAAGTCAAACTGTCATTAAATTAAATTCCACATGAAAGTTCTGCAAGCCAGTTACCATGTCAAACATTAAAAAAATAAATGGCTTTTCAGGATCTGAAATTGCACAGATGACATGCCCACCATCTGGAGATTTTCCATCTGCCCCAAGTGACATGATATATTCACTAGGGTTGACCCAGACAGCATCCACTGCAGATAAATGGCAGTTGATTTTATCATACATTTCAGGTTAGGATGTCTGGGAGGAATTTAAGATAGCCATAATGTCTGTATCTTGTGGGACACCAAAATGCTATAACAATTAGGAGATTTTGCTTATTTGTTTAGTTTCCGTTTTCCTTACTCAAGAACACAGGCTTTATTATGGTAGAAATCATGAAGGTCTTTGCTCCTTCTTTTTAAAATACTTATTTTAATTTTAAGTGTGTAAGTGTGTGTGTACTTGTGTATATATGAATGTGTCCATCCATCTGTCTGTCTGTTTGTGTATGTGTCTGTGCTTATAGAAGCAAAAACTCTATGTCTCCCTAGGGCTAGAGTTACAGTTGATTTTGAGTCTTCACCTTTGAGGTGGGTAAAAAGAATTGAATTCAGGCCCTCGGCAAGAACAGTACACACTCCAAAGCCTGGAATATAGTTCTTAGTATGCAGTAGATGTGTTGAAAATGTATAATGAGGGTGGAGTTCACAATCTCTACACACAAAGGTTAATTATTTATCAAGCATTTTCATTAATATAATTATCAAATATTTACAGCATCCAGCTTTTCTCTGGATTTTAATGGGATCATTTATCTCCTCATTTATTTTTCTCTTGCCTTCTATCATTGTCTTCACATAGTTAGGCTTCAATGATAGGACAGTTTCCTCCATAGCATCCTTTAATTCCATTGTTTCTATAGGGAAATAGGAGACAGACACAGAATCCCCAGGCATCTGGTGTACACTACAGAGGAAATTGAGACTTGTCTCCAACAAGACAGAAAGTGATGACCTTCACCTGCAGTTGTTGTCTGACCTCTACATCCAAGTCATACCAATACCTTCCCATACTCATAGAAAGGAGTATACTGTGCACATGTGTACTCTCACATGAATATGAACCCCCCACACATATACCCATAAAGGAAAAAAATTAAATTAGGAATTCTATAATTCACAAAGACAAACTTCTACAGTGTTTAACGGATCATTGTAAAATTCAAATGGAAATTATCTGAGTTTAAATATGAGTCATGGTGCTGGATCTTGTACTGTAGCTCCGAGGTAGAGACCTTGCTCATCATGTGCAAGGTCCTGAATTCATTTCCAAAACTAACCACACCGTTCCCCCACACCAACACATACAAATCTATCCCATCTACCTATACAAATAAATAGTTTTGTACACAGACTCGCATTGTGCTTCTCTCATATTTCCCTCACTGAAAGACTCAAGAGCTTAATAGTGGCTAACTTTAGGTCATTCTTCTTTGCCTGGTTCTTCTACAGAAGTCTCCTAAGTGTCTCTCCATCACCAAGGGTGGAGATAACTCTTTTGCGCAGACAATGGGGGTGATTTTAATGGATGCAAGTATGAGGATATCAATGTATTACCCTCCACACTCACAAATGCTTTCTGTATAAAATGCTGAGGTCAGGAAGACTGATTCTGTGCTCTTCTGAATCCCAGGCACACAGGCTCTTACATTTTATTTAAATTAGTCTAAATCTGAAAATTACGATAGGTTAGCCACTTAGAAATAGTTGACCTCTGTGAATTCATGAACCTGATTGCTTTAAAAATAACCACACATACTGCCTTAAACATTTTTCTCTATGTATTGTGAGAGCAGTTCTTCTCTTTAAATTAACAAATTATTTAAAGGATGACTGGCACATGACTCTCAACCTTTGCACTTGCTTGCTTGAAGTCATCTGTTGGCACTACTTCCCTTGGGATTCAGAAAACACAAATGTCAGACAATCTTCAAAGTCAGGATAGAACTTGAGAGCTGAAATTGGGGCTCAGAAGGCAGCACTATGCAGGGATGCTGGAACTCAATGAGAAGTCTTTCAGAAGAACCATGGTTGTGGACAACTGGGAAGAAGTACCTTCAACAATAGAACCAAGCAACTATAATGTGTTAGAAACATAGAGAACAAGAAAAATCTTCAGAGACGCTCATCAATTTTAATGAAAGTCAGCATTATTTTTATGAAAGTAAAATAACCAATTAAAAATAAACTAAATTAAAATACACTAAGATCTACCCAAATGTTTAGCAATGTGCCTCGTGTGGCACAGGTGTGCAACAGGGTCAGGTATGAGAATAGGATGGTCTTCCGATTACTTAATTTTTTTGTTAAAACCTAGACAAAGATCGATCAGGAGAAGAAGGAACACAAATTTATAAGGAAAAAAAAGTGAACTGCTACTATTTTGGGGTGGCAGAGGTATGTATAGGAAAATGCTAAATAATTGCATAGCAAAACAACAAGAGCAAAAATGAATGAAGTAAAATCATTCTTGCAAAATTGATTGTTATAAATAAACATATACAATCAACGACAAGCCAGAAGACTCAAAGGCATAGAAAACCTAGTCATCACATTGTCACCCAAGCTAACAAGAAGTAGAGTTAAAACTTAAAAAGCATTAGGACTTCACCAAACATGGCAGAAAGATAGCTCTAATGTTGTACAGAACATTCGCCTCTGTGGTAGACAACTCTCCCAGTCTATGCTTTAAAATCATCATTATTTCAATTAATATGTGAGCATTTGCTGAAAGTGGAAGTAATGAGAAAGACCTGTGAGGCCTATGATCTCAAAAGATGTCCCTCTGCCCCTCTTCTCTTAATAGTCGCCCTTGGTTGGCTTTTGCATGCCTTCTTCAGCAAATGCGCCCTACATTGAAGTTGGGTTTTTTGCTTTTGTTTGTTTGTTTAGTATCCCTCCCCTCTGTATACAGTATTAATTCTCAATGATTACGTCTCTCACCATCTCACACCCTTATTGCCCATGACTCTTGTTAAATATCTAAAACTTCAAACCATCATCACCCTGTTAACTCTTACATCTTCCTTGGTTTCCTTTTCCAACAACCTTGGATACATTCTGCCTCTTGTTCCTTTCCACCCTGGACTGTGTTCAGCCTTACTGGGATACAGTCTACTTATACAGTCCTCCATACGTTTTTTAGCATCTGCAACTGTGGTTTCCACATTAGGAGCATTTAAAATGAATCTATTGAGTGTGAAATAGTAGACAGTTGGCGGCTGCTCATGGATGACATGCACACAGATTTCCTCAGATGGGAATGGTACTCCATTTTAGTTCTAGTAAGTAAAATGCAAATGAAACTCCATCAGTGTTGCTTTCAGAACACTATCTGGCTGGACATGACTTTTCAGTATCTATCAGTGACAAAAATAGATACACATTTTGGTTGTTTTGCTCTAAGAGTTGTAGAAAATGTTTCTAACCTATAGGACAGAGGTTATGTGTTTGTATTTTTCTTGTAGTCCTTTTCCACTTCATGGATCATTATGCTGCATTCATTCACCTCTGAGTTGTATTAAGCATCAACATGCATACAACTTTAAACATACTATATCTTTCAATTTATTTTTAAAATGCATATTCACTATTTTATTATGTGTGTGTACATGTACATATGTAAGTATATAAGCACAGGTATGTGAAAATGTCTGCACAGACCAGAAGAGAGCATCAGATCATCCAGGAGTTGACATTATAGGTAATTTTGAGCTGACCAATGACATGAGTACTGGGAACTGAACTCAGGTCTTCAACCAGAACAGCAAGTTGTCTTTATCACTGAGCCATCTTTCCAGCCCCTGTACAACTCTTAACCTGTTGAAACATCTCTTTAGCTCCTATAAATACCTGAAGTTTTATCTTTACTATGGGCTTCTGTGTGGTAGATCTAATATAAAGATAGGCATATCATTTTGATGGAAGAATTGTTTATCAACATTTTTGTCATATGCACAAATATGACCACATTTCACTAGTGGGTGAAGGTCACAGAGTGACCTTACTGTTTCCTGAAACAAAGGACAAAGCACTAAGCCTATTTCATGTCAATCAGACAAATAAATCCAAAGTTTGCTCCACAGGTGAAGAGTCAGGGCACACTCCTACCACAAGTCACGTTTTCATTCTCAGCACCAGCTCTCTGTCATTATGATTTTGTTTATTGAAATTTCATTGAGTAGAACTAACTGGTTTTCCTCATAGATAGATTTTTCCCCTAATGCCATTAATCTTTACTTTGCCTTACTAACTTATCAACATAACCCAAAATGTCTGTGGGTCCTCCCCCTCGGAAAACAGCTTTCTTCCTCTGAATGCTAATGGCTCATAGAAACAAGCTGGCCTTTGTATTCATGTCTAAACTCAAATATGCCATGCCTGCAGAGCTATTTGTGTAGTAATTTTTATGCAAAATTGCTGAGCACCCAGCACATTTGTATATTTTGACAGTATGGAACGTACTGGGGTTCTTTATCATTTATTGAAGTTGGATATTTATCAGCATTATTTGTCTATGATTACTTGAGTTCCTTGATGTATGTATGTGAAAAGAGGCCTTCCGTCCTTCTGCTGCTGTTTAATGTTTTCTCTTGTATTGACATGAGTGTCCTCAGAAAATTATGCCAGCAAGGATTTCATCCATTTCGTCAGCACTGAAAGCATATCTCAAACTACACAAAAGGAGAAACAATAAATGAGCTGAAGAATTCGAGTACAATTGTTTCCTATCTATGAAAACTTAAAAAAGAAACTCCCACAGAACTGCTCCTAGGCCAGGCCCATAGGTATGACTCCTTTCTTTGTTTAGACACACTTTAAATTCTCAGGATATTAGACTAAACCCTGTTAAATATAAATATGTAAGTCATAGCATAAAAATAGTTTGAAATAGATTTTATTTATATAACTTTAGGGATTCATAGAACTGTTTGTTTCTTTTAATGAGGTAGGGGGAAAACCCACAATTTCATTAAACTCAGGATAGACATAAGAGCTGAGCAATCTGATAAGGAAAGTCAGAGGTCTTCCTGAGTTGACTCCTAGGTCTATGCCATTTAATTCAAATTGATTTAAGGGTCATTTGAACTCAAATCGAGATGAAAAGTAGAATTTATCAAGTACAAGCTTTCTCTTTCTGAGCACAGAGACCTATCAATGTCTGTCTCCTGGCTACCCTCTTTATAATAAATGTAGGCTTGGTGGGTAATGAGAAGCAGCTGAGGAGTTAAGGTACAGAACACTTCTTTTCTTCTTCTTCCAACTGTGATTGCTCTTATTCTTCAAAATCTACCACAGCTGCCAAAAATCCATTTCATCTTAGCATGAGGTGAGGTTTCCATTAAAGACTTTTCGAGTAGCAGGGGTCAGCGATCTAGTGTCAACGAGGCTACCAAAGAATGCTGCCCAGCAAAGTCTACCAGGAGGGGAAAGAGCGAGTGCAGAGGCAACAGGATTTATAATGGGCTTTTGTACTGTCTTATTCATTCTCCAATGCCTTTCATGTTGGCAAGATCATGCCAGGAGAGACAGAACGGCAGAATGCATGTGTAATCCCATCAGCTCTGGTGACTGCTGGAAGATGAGCTGAGTTACAGTTTACCTCACAACATTTTGCCAGTTGAAATATTGATATGTTCCCATTACAAGCTGCTAGGATACTGTTGTCCCTGTGTACAGACAAGGTTAGTAATTTTGGTACTTGGTCTGTTTCTACTCATATTTCTACAGATATTAAAAGAGTGCAATAACAACCCTTATTTTATATTCATTAAAAACTAAAATTAGTTGGAAAATAACCCTTAAATATGTATACTTTTTTTTTCAATTAAAACCCACATTAAGCCTATCAGCATAGGTGGATTCTCTCCCACTTCATTTGGTCTTCCACCCATTTCAGCTTTTTCCACTCTGACCATTCACTGGCATTTATTTAGTGTCTACTATAGACCCTATTTACCAATTCAGAATCTGAAGAAGTATACAGGATGATATTCCAGGTTAAATTCCAGTTGATGACAGGTCTGAGAGAGATTTCCAAAACAGTGATAGTCTTGAAGCACGCTCCAACATTTTCTATGGAGGCCAAATAATGTACTTTATTATGGGATGAGGAGAAAATAAAGAAGCACATTTGTTTATTTAAGAATTAGACAGTGGGGCCAGCAGACATGCAGAAGAGCTGTTACACATTCTGCAGTTGTTTTTCACAGTGATTTAAAATTTTGGTGTCTTCATAATTGAAATATTTAATATCATGTCAGCAACACATTGCTTCCTGTTGACTTCCTTAGTCAATGCTGTGTGGTTACTGAGAGAGTTTCACATGTGGGATCAATGGGGATTACCATGGGACTGTCTCTGCCTTCATGAGTCCTTCTGGACTTAAAGAACATAGTTTAATTTGTCAAGTTAATCTGAGTCAACAACGCCAACTTTTTATTCTCTACAAATTCAGGACAATGTGAGGTATATTGAAACCCCCCACTTCTCACTGTGTGAATGCCAGTGAGTATATAGGGTCAGTCTGACATCTCTCTTCTGAGTCTCCCACAGACTCTCAACACAAGGCACATTAAAAACAACCATCTACATTTGCTCTCTACAATCACTCCTGGCTGTCTCATAGCTATCTTTTACTTTGGTTTTATTTGATTTTTTTTAAAAAAATGTAACTGCATTATGAAAACTTTAAAGGTTAACCAAATACTCCAGTGATTTTATTTGTTGTCTCACCTTCAATTAAATGTTTTTTCGGCTACACTTCTACAAATAAGTCAATATTATGAGTCATATCAGGTAACATGAACGTTCTCCCCCTCCCCTTGGGGCACAAAGGACAGTTTGCCACCTCATGAGAAAGCATCCCAGCTTTAGGGACTCTGGTTGAGCAGGTCAATCTCGTAATTTAATAATCATGTATGTGGTCACAACCTCATTGAGTGGATCTTGCCAGGATAGTATGCTTTATCTCAGGGTGGCTGTCACCTTGGTCGAGTGACATCACAGATATAACCATCGATCCATAGCATAGCCCTCTTCTCCTGCCTGCTTAAAATGTCTTTCAGGAACAGGCAAGTCTTAAGTAGGCAGAAATATCAGCTCAGTGGCAAGCAGGAGTTGTAAAAAAGTGAATCATTCATTTAAAGGCATTGTGTGAACCTGTGCACATGCATACATGTGTACAGTGTATGTGTATCTCTGTGTACATGGGTGCTTAGGCATGTGTATGTGAATGTATATATGTATATGTCTATATTTATGTGATTTATGACATAAAGTATATGTTTTCATACCTGTGTGTACATTAGTGTATTCACATATGAGTACAACGTATGTGTACATGTTTGAGTATGCATATGTATGTCTGTGTGCTTATGTATGTGTATGTATGTGTTTATATGTCTGTGTCTCTGTATGTGCATGCATGTGTTATGAATATGTATGTGCATGTACGTATGTATGTATGTGTATAGGTTTGTGTGAGTGTAGGTATATGCATGTATGTATGTCCATGTCTGTCTGTGTGTGCATAATTGTGTGTGTATATATATATATATATATATATATATATATATATATATATATATGTGTGTGTGTGTGTGTGTGTGTGTATGCATGTAGGTGTGTGTGCAAAATTGTATGTTTGTCTTTGTATACATAATTCTGTGTGTCTGTGTATGCATAGTTGTGTCTGAGCATAATTGTGTGCCTGTGTATGCCTAGCCATGTACATAATTATGTGTGTTTATGTGTATATGTGTGTACAAAGGTGAGTGTTTGTGTATAAGTGTTAAAGAAGAGGATCACAGTATGAAAATCAATAGCACTGGATTGTAAGTGGCAGGAACAGAGTGAATGACCTGAAGGTGACAAGTCAGACCAGACCACAGAGGACCTTTTCTATCTGAGAAGAGAGTTAGCAATGGGGCAGTGAAGCAAATTCAAGGGCTTTGGTGGGGCATGGACACAGATTGACTGTGAGTAAAAGGCTTCTAGTCTACATCAAGTTCAGTAAATAAATTGTGGCTTAGAAGAGAGACACATGGCTTATGAGATTGTGCATGCCACATAGCATGAAATCAGAACTGTCTAAAGTGAGACTGTGGCAGATGGTGAAGTTTCAAAAGAAAAGGATAGAAGTGAAGCACTGCTAACAAAAACACTGATTGAGCTTACTAATAGGAAGTTTTGTGGGAGAAAATGATTCAAAGAAGAGGGGACACGCAGTGTGGAAGGATCGGAGCTCTCCTTCAATGACAGCATCATTTGAACCAGGATGTGTGCAAGGAAGAGGTGGAGTTCTCACCCACTTGGCAATGGAATAACACAGACCGACAGATTTCCTGGACTTGCTAAAAGTAACTGCTCTACTTCCTGCTAGAAATAAAGCCCATTCTTTACATCCTAGCTAAAATATGGCCTGGACATTGGAGCATGCCTGAAGTCTTCCAACTATGTCTCTAACATGACACTTACTCCTCAGCTACCACTTTCCCCCATGGCATGCATCATGGCCTGTGGTACAGGCTTGTCTGGACAAGCCGACCATAGACTTCTGTTAGTTAATAGTCACACTAGGCCTAGAAACACCCCACTCCACATATAATAAATGTTCTCTGAATTGAACCAAGTAACAGTATTCTTCACTAAATTCCTTTCAAATGAAAACAATAGATGCTTTTGGTCCCAGTCTTGAGTTGAAGGTAAGGTCATTTCTTGCCAGCAGGCTATGGCTGACTTTAATTAAATGTTTTATGCCATTCATCTGCTCTTGGGTAACTTGTCTTTTAAAACACAGGAAACATTAATCTGCAGATGAAGAATATAAAATCTTTTTACAATATTTTCCTCGGTTACAAGTAGGTTATAGACTAACCACAATATTTCTGTTCCATTCTAGAATCATAGAAGAATGCACACTATCAATAGACACCTACAGCGAGGGTAATAATGCACACATGGTACATTATCACATCCGTATGCTGGTTTCCAGAACCGAGAAAAATAGAGGGGCGAATGTCATGACTTAAACAATACAAACATGTGCACTAAGCGAGTTCTTTCAAAGAGAGTTCACATGTGGGAAACATAAGTGAGAGTTTTGTATGTTCCCCTGTGTGGTAGCCCTTATCCCCCTACATTCATATACCTGAACTGTAGCACAGTGTGTGTCCAATAATATTCCCTAGGTGGGAAGAGTGGGGGAATGGAGGTGAGTCAACTTGTAGACCAGGTAGCAGCCAGTGCCAGGGCAGATAGTTCAGCTCTCAAGAGGAAAAGTCCATGTCATCCAGGTGGCTGGATTGCTTCATAGTAAACATCAAGTCTAAGACACACTAGGTTGAATCTATGATGAAGCTAGATGACAAAGAAATGAGCAGAAAAACAATGAGTGCTTGAAGCAGAAAAATGCTCAGTGATCATCAGGGAGGCTGTGACTGTCAATTTCCAGCACGGAAGGTGGTGAGGTATCAGGAAGATTACATATTCTAAGCTGGGTGTCATGGGTTTTATTTTCCTCATGGTCATGGCCCGGTAGTGGTCTCATGGGAGAAAGGCTCCCTGATTTATAGTTGAGAGAGGTATGTGATGACAGGCTTATGTTTGAAGATCTGTGTTTGATTTCACTGTAGGAGATACTTTCCACCTTGTTAATTAAGAATTGCCCATGTCTATGTTCCAGAAATTAACCCAAGTTAATTGATGACTCTCATCCCTAAAAATGTTCTTACCTTTTTCTATGTAATTCAGAATTCTATTTGCACGGAGTTCAGTTATGACATTTAATCTCTGACCACTTGTACGTTCCCCTTGCATATTTAAACATCTTTATTAGCTAAATGTTTAACTTTCCTTCTTAAACATTTTTTGAAATATAAAACTTAAATGTTTTCTACCTGAGTGTTCTCTTTCCTCTCTTCCCTAGTCATTTTGATACAATGCACACTTTATAGATTCCCTCTATCTAAGCCAAGTCTGGGCTACTCCTTAAGTTCATTTCTTTTTGTATCTGAACTGAAACCATGACCCAAATCCTAATAATTATAAATTCTCATCTGGATAACTTAAATGAGTCTCCAATGTTTTCTCTGGTTGTTTCTTTGGTCAGTTGCTTTGGACTTAAAAACCCTACATCTACCCACTTTTTTTCATGTAAAAATTGTAAAAGATGTATCACAGGAGTATATTATTGTATTTGAAAAAGTCTTAGCTTCAAAGAATTTGAAGAATTCCTTCAGTACAAGTGGCATTGATCCATACACCCTTCATTTTTCTGTTTGCCCTCTGAGTGATGAGAAAGTAAATTTGTATAAGATCTCAAGTCAACCCCACACTCTTCCGGTCCTATCTTTCTAGCATGGTGTTTGCTGCTTTGTCCTGCCTAGAATGTGCCTTCTCCACTTTCATTTTTATAATGTTCCCTCATTCTTCCCATGATCATTAAATCACCATTTCCCACCAGGATGGAAATCAACATTGCAGAGCATCTGAGGGCCTGTGTATCATTATTTCATTCATTCACAGCATTCATTGATCTATCTTGAAACAACCCTCTTTGTAGACTTACTTTAGATTTGTTTAATGAACTGCATGCTTATTTATTATAGAGCCTTCTTTCATTCAATTTGACTGACATTGTCTAACTTTGTATAGTATTTTGAATTATACAGGGGATTAAGAATTTCTGATAGAATAATGGGGCAAATTTTTATCTAATTTTATGCCCAAGATTGTGTTTCAAATAAGATAACAATAATACATATTATTTAAAATTAAAGAAAATTTGTTACTTTCATTTAATTATCATATTTGACATACTTTGGTCTTCTTCTTCTTCTTCTTCTTCTTCTTCTTCTTCTTTTTTATTTTTTTTATTTTTTTTTGCTTAATGCTTAACCTGCATATGTATTTCAAAAAGACATTGAAAGTGAGACTAAGAAAAATATTTTGAGAGCATATTGTCCCTCATCAGATAGTCAGTCAATTAAAAGGACCCAAGACTTAATTTTGTTCCCCTTTGCTTTTATGGAAAAAGCTGAGAATAGCAACAATAACAGATTCTTCACATTTTTCAGATGCCAGGTGCAGAGACCCTGTTTTCACCTTTGCACCTTTGTAGATCAAAGGCACATGCATCCTACAGTAACAGCAAAATATATCGGCACCAGAATGTCTGTGCTGGTCTATAACAGGATCACTGTGGTGACAAGGCCAGTGCCCTGTAGACTCAGTTTATCAAAGCCCAGTTACTGAGTTCTCCCATTCCCAAGATGCCATGGGAACCAAGTAATAACAAAAACTTTCAAAAGTGGTAGCTTCATGGTAGATGACAGCATTTATGGAGCAAGCAGTCAACACAGGGGTTCCATCTTCCCTACCTCCAACCCTCATGATGCCTCAGGCCAGAGTTTGGGGTGTGTGTTGTATTTTTAGAAAATAGTCGGTACATTAATGCATTCAAAGTTTGTGTTGAATTGGGTGAACATGCCACCATCTGCTTAATTTCAGAGGTGGCAGAAACTCTCTGTGATTCTTCAGAATCTCAGAACCAACAAATAGAAACCCTAGGATAAAAGATACACTTTCCAAACTTTTTTCTCTTCTCACAAAACTCATTCTTATGTAACCTAGTTTCTCCAGATTTTTATGAAGAATGTTAATGACAGTTACTACTGACAGCATAATTGACTATTTTCCTTAGTATTTCCTATTGTCCAATTTCAATATTTTGTGATTTGTCCTGTAAATCTTCAAAATTCTTGAGCCTACATTTCCAGCCCTTTTGTTCACACTTCGGTGTGAATAACTAATTACAAACCATCCATCAATTCTGTCCTTCATACATCACAAACCCTGTAATCCTACATTGTTTTAAATTCTTTTGAAGAACTTTGAAAAAATGTGGAGTTACCTTATCTAAGATTTGCATCTGGGAGAACACAATACATTTATAGCATATTGTGGATAAAAACAGGAATGAGGTTCAGAACTTGGGAAAATACTTTCAGTGAATGATTGTGCGGTTTTGCTTGTCTGTTTCTTTCTCTCTGTGTAAGAATGCTTGTGTTCGTGTGTGTCTGTTCACGTGTGTATCTGTATGTGTGTGTATGTATGTTTCTGGCTGTGTGTGTGTGTGTGTGTGTGTATCTGTCTGCCTGTCTGTTGTTTCTATGTTTGTGTAACTGTGTTCATGTTGCTTTTCTTTTTTCTCATCTTCTGCTCTTAAGAAGAGGCACCTCTGTAAAGCATTTCAACATCTTTTAATGTGGCAAACTTGCAGACTTTTTCCTTACTTACACACAGAGAACCAACAGCAAATATTTGAGTGTAATTCAGTTTCACCATTACCCCTTCTAGAGGCTCACTGAGATAGTAGATAGAAAGGTTTTTGCTTCTCTGTTAAATATGAATAGAACATCACACATTATCAGATGGCATGGTTGGTATAGAATTCAAAATAATAGGCTGTGGCTCTGAATTCCTTAATTCCTTTATGCATTAACCCATTTGTTATTTTTAATAACACGAGAAATGAAAGAATTCTCCATGTGATGGAATGCATAGAGAAAGGAAGTGGCTGTTTCAGTGTAAGAGGTATATAAATTGAGGTTGCCCAGATGTTCTGCTTAGTATTCTCTGAGTTTCCTGGGTCTGAAGAGAGTCTTTGTCATTAAGTTCTGGGACATTCTAGACCATTAGTACTTAGAGAATCCCTTCTGTTCAATTCTAAGTGTGTTCTCTCCGTTTGATATTCTCACTAAATCAGTGTTACATGGTCCATTATCTGCCCAGGATTCAGGGATGGATGTTCTAGTTCATGCTTCACACACCATCACTTCAATGTACATTCTTATCATGGTGGCTTCTGGTAACACATCTTCAAAGTCAATGGGTTATAGTCTTGGCTCAAAAAAAAATATGTCCCTTGATTTGCTACAAAGTTTTCATTTTTTGAATGTCATTCTGATTCTCTTCTTAGTTTCCACCCCTGCAAACTCACGCATCTCTTCTTGATGTTGGCTATTTTCCATGTTATCCTTCTCATCTTATTAATCACAGCTATTTCCAGAATCCCCACATTCTGCTCCATTTGAAATTGTTCCTGGTGGTTGCTGTCTCTTCATCCTACACTGTTTTGCCTTTCATCTGGCTTTGTTTACTATTTGTCTTCATTTTGCAGAGGTCAGAAACCAAATGGACTAAATGGAAGTTAGACCATGTGTGAACAGCTGTGCAGTGGGTTTCACTTTATTTGATTCAACTTCAGACTATTTTTTACCACTCTGACTATAGGGTTAAAGGCTCCCTGTACCCTGGTGATGTTTTGTGGACAATTTGCCATTGATTTTGTTTTGATTTTTCTCACACAGACCAAGAGGCTTTGACACCCATACCTAATAGCCCTCATATGACCTGAAGACTATGGCACTTCACTTATAACTTCAAATGGATACATCACTAAAGTGTGTGTGTGTGTGTGTGTGTGTGTGTGTGTGTGTGTGTGTACATGAAGATGGGTGATACTCAGGAGTCTCACAGCTATGCCTTAGACTCTCAGTAGGTTTGAGATTGAGGAATCTGTAATTTTTCCTACTATCTAGATTGTTTAGGGTTTGATAAAATTTCAGTTTCTTAGGCTCTCATAAAATTGTTTCTCTTAACAAAACAAACCTTTTAAAAGAGTAAGGAAAATTAGATTATTTCAAGATTGTTTTTCTCTCCTGACAAAATAGTTACCTTTATCAGTAAAGTGAGGAAGTCAGGGTTAATTCTGGGCCACAGTTGGAGAAGGAACACAATCCATCTCCACGGAGACATGAGTGACAGCCAAATTGGAAGAGATGTTCATGTTTCCTGGAATTCTGGAAGCAACATTCAGTGAATGACTTCCTCCAGTGAGGATCCACCTCCTAAAAGTTCCATAGCCTTCTAAACAGTCTCACAAATCAGGGACCAAGATTTCAAATGCAATATCCTATGGGGTCAATTCATATTCAAACCCCTTGCTTAATGCAGGAGACTTGTCTTAGATATCCACAGTGAGGACCTGGTAGGACTCCTAGTGCTGAGACATGGGGAAGCATAGGGATCCCCTAAGGAAGGAGATGCTATAGGCTTAGTATGTGCTAAGCCTCCAGCAACCCATCAAGTAAGTCGGTATTCTCATCAAAATTGACCTCAGCTGCTAGGCTCTCCCTCATCCATCTATGCTTTACCTCTAAGTAGTCACCTTTGGTACCCAACTGCCTGTCTTACTATTATGAGGAAAACAGTATACCTTCCAAGGTCAATTACCTAATTAGTTTAAGGAAGCTTTTTTAGTATAATTTTTTCCAACTTTATGTTCTCCTTTTGATGGGCTGACAACTTTCAAGCTTGTAGATCATGAACCAGAAACTAGACCTTAAGAGAGTGCTCAAACTTCTACCCCAGCAATTATTTAGAATGGTCATCACTGAACACCATCTAGCATAATCAAAATAGCATCCTGGCAAGGTTGACAATCAATCAGCGTGGGGCTGAGAAGGAATGAAGTACAAGGTAAATGCTTTTGTCTATAACAGCATTATATCAACATCTTAATTTGCCCAGTTTATTTGCAATCATTTCGTCCAAATTTTCATTAGCTTCTCCCAATAGTGTGAGTTTTCTGTCATCTTTATTTATAGCTGTGTTACCTGCTGTTCTCTTCACAAGACAATTTCCATCTTTGGGGAGTAGTCAAGGGAGAATTTCACAGTGATTTAGGAACCAGCTGGATATAAAACCTTTTTTCTCTGCCCAGGAAAGAACATCCACTTCGATGTACTGGGATGCAGGATGCTTTTGTAGTCACAGTGACTCAGACATCTTCTTAGATTTTCACTCTGAAGAGATGTTGGTGTAGCACTTTTAAAAAAAATCCAGCCTGTAAATAATAATTTGCTAAGACATTCTGTCAGAATTATGTTCAGTTATGGGCCTGGAAAGGAATGCACAGTTACTACACAGAGCCGGGAAATTGAAATGATCTGAGACATGTGTGCCAGAATCTTCTGCAGATTGTAAAATCTCCCACTGAGAATACACGGGAAGTATTAATAATCTGACAGGAGCTGTCAGGGCTCACGGGGTGGTCTTATGCCAGGCAGGATCAGGGATACTTGAAGGAAAATAATACTACCCAAGCTGGAGCAAAGCCTGGCCATATACCTGCTGCCATTTTAAATCTATACTGCGAGTCTTGTAAAACAATATACCTCCTAGTGGCTAAGGCAGTAGATCTCTCTCTTTAAGATGTAGCATATTACTGATAAATGAGTGAGTCTATTAGACCAAATAGCAAAAAGAATAGGAGGAACATTTAGTCACATATGTACAACACACATCGATCCTTTCACTTAAAAAAATAAATAAAATTAATCTTGTAGGGATTTGCTTTTCTAAGTTACGTTTGCAAGCTCCTTTTCTCCTCATCCTTCCTCAGTATCCCAAGAGGACATTGTATTTCCTGATGTAAAATTGTTTGTGTACAGTTAGTGTTGGTTATATGTGCAGAATTTTAGTGCTGGTCACTTGGCATTCGATAAGCAGTTGGGGGCACATGTCTAGGAAAGACTAACTCTCCTTTTCTCAGCTGTTATCATTCTGTCAAATTGTCTACATTGTTCTTTGTCTAGAAATGAGCTCCCTTGATATTCCTCTTTCTGTGTTAGATTGTCTATTGATGATGTCACTGCTCAGGTCTTGTTTAGGCAACCATATCATTGAGGTATCATGAGTTTTCTGTCATTTCTAGGAGGAAAAAAAATCTCACAGTAGACTTTCCTACCCTCTGGCCCTTACAGTTTTTCTGCCCACTCTGCTGTGAAGTTCCTTGAGACTTAGATGCAGAAGTTGTGTTGAAGATTGATTTGTCAGGACTAGGTGCCTCACGGTCATGCATTCTCTCTGGATTTCGTCCAGGCATGATTTTGGGTAAAGCAATCACATCCTAACTTGTAGAGTTGCTTCCTTCTTAGAACTTGACACGACAGAAACTTATCTAGCCCATGCATTTATTCTTCTCAAAAGTTTCTTTACTGAAAAAGTTCCCTAGAACTAATTGAAAAAGTAATATCTAAAATCAATATATATCACTTATAACTCTAAATGAATTGAACCTTCTTAGAGAAGCATGTGCATTATCAGCCAGTTTTACTTTATTGAGCTTAGACTGCTGCTGTCAGAGTTATTTCTGCATGCTTGTTCATCTGTCAGCAGCTCCCCCTTTTCCAAGGCTTTCTCTCTAGCCAGGCCCTCCTTATTCCTCCTTCAGAAGTGTTTTCTCAGTTCCCCACTTGCCACTCAGCATCACATATGAGCATTCTTGAAACACTATCATCTGCAAATGAGTTACTCCAACAGTATACATAGCTACCCCCACGAACCCATCATAGGAGGACACACCAATCAAATGCATCTGGAATTTTTGTTTGACATTTAATAGAGGAAAGAGTGAATCCCAAGAGAAATCTGTCTCTGTTTTGTTGTTGTTGTTGCTTTTGTTTTGTTTTAACATAATTAGATATGCATACACAGCAAGAAAGAAAATAAGGAAGCAAAGCTTTCTTTTCCAAAACACACATTTTTCTAATCTGTGATATCTTCTCAAGGAATTTAAAGGACAAAAGTGTCTCCAGGCACAAACTCAGTTTCTGTTTTCATTGTTGATGACATGAAATATAATTGGTAACTCTACATCATGTTATTCTATCTTGTATTGATTTTTTAATTGATATGGATAAGCCTTGTTAGCCACAGAACTTACCATGTTGATTTTGATGTTTCAAGGTGTGGGAACAATTTTGGATTTAAATAGAACTTAAAAACCTTGTAACTTTATCAGGACGACAATATTTTCTGTTAACACTACAGGAATTAGCATTCAAAATATTAAAATTTAATGACTAGCTTTTTGTTTATACAGGCATGATAACTTCAAATGGGAAGTCATTATCCCGTTGATTATCATATACTTAGAAGCCAAAAATAATACTTTGCAAAAATCTAAAACTCAATTTTGACCAATGTCTTTCTCTTTCTTGTAACATTTGAAATAAGACTTCTTCTGGCATGACTGTATTGTTTCTCTGTTCCTAAAATCTTTATCTACATGCAAAGATACTTGTAGGTTAAGACAAATTCTCAGAACTCATTGCAGGTAACTTCAACATAACATTTTTTTTATGAAGACCGAATACAGTGTTGTGTGGTTCTTTATGCCTTCTTTCTGTATCCGTCCTCCCTAGACATGAAACACATTTAACAAATGGCTTTAGTACAGACCCCAATCTGTGTTGTAGCTTTCTTGAAGTTCTTACTAATTTTATTTTCAAACTTGGGTCCTTTTAATGAGGATAAGTATGACAAAGAACATGTGTTGGAGTAGAGGAGAAATATGCTACATGTGGTTTGGGGCATCTTCATCTCATGCACAGTCTTTTGAAAGTCACTGTGGCAATTTGTAGGGGGTAAGAGCAAGGTCAACATATTACATCGTCTTCTAATGAATAAATGAGTCCAGCATCTCTGGGAGTGTACATAATTCCAAGAGTGTTTCCAATTCAGAAGGTCATAGCATTGGAGGAAGTGTAGGGTACCAGAGAACTTCATGATACACCTCATAACTCACTTTCCTACTCTATTAGCCACACACTGAAGTGAAAATGATAATCTGTGAGGCAAGACAAAGACCAAGGTATCCAGGGTTTTGTTTTCTTTTTCCATCCAGCCTGTTTTTGTTCAGCAGTGAGACAGAAAGTAGAGAGTACACTGTGTTCTTGGAAATGTGGAATAAATCAGTTGAGTAAGATCTATGCAGCATGTCCTATGCTTCCAGTTGTAGCAGCTAGGAACTATAAACTATGCATTATGTGATTTGAATGAGTTAGGTACATGAGTAAAAGTTATCATTTCACTTAAAGCAAGAAGCATATAGTCTAAAAACTGGTTTAAAAGCAACACTAAAAATTTGAAGTTTTGACTTTTATTTACTTATGAGAATATAACAACAAATCTTACCAAGTAGAGCAAAAATCCTCAGAAGACAGTAGTTTTTCTATATTTTGATACTTTCAACTGCATTTTCCCCCTTGCTGTATGAAAGAAGTTTCCTAGATGTTCATTTCATGTCATGATTCTAAATTACTTAACCAACTCTGCAACAGGCAATGGCTTGAAATCATTTGGTGTCCATGGATGAAAGGCTGCCCCAGAATGACAAAAAGAACCTTGAAAGTAAGGGTGTTCCACTTGGCTGCTGACACTCATTCAAACTAAGGGCTGTTTGCCATCGGGGTTTTCAGTGTGAAATAATCTCGAACCACATTTAACCAGCCATTTGGGGAGGGATGTGCTATCCACAGCTCCACCCAATGTGAAGTCATTCAAGTGTTTCCTGTAGCAACAGGAGATTCTAACTACAGGCCTTTCCCATTGTGTCATTTCTTGTATTGTCAAAGTGCCCTGGAAACCTTCTTTAGAAGAAAACTGTCCTCAGAGGAGAGTGGTCTGATTTGTGTAAGTGACCATCAGATCAACCACAATGCACTTGTACCCATTCTTCTTTGAGTTCATTTATTTCTTGATTTACAATGTACAAATGCCCCGGGGGTGGGGGGAAAATGGACTGTACTAGAGGACTACCATTCTGCACTACCTTAAAGTAAGTCCAGGGAGAATGGCAGAAATGCATGCCTGAGGACTCAGCCTGAATGACCCTCACCTCCTCCTCCTGCAGAGACCATCTACCAACTCTACACAGCAATAAAATCACAGGGTTTCCTTGGGAGGGCACAGGCTCAGCACCTCTTTCCATTTGTGACATCTAGTGTGTTACTTTTTATAATCTGCTTATATTTTAAGATCAAGAAAATATAATCATCAAAATAGAGTAACATTAAGATATTGGAGTTCTGGTAGAAAGAAAGATGGGTTAGAGACAGGCAGTGGAGAAAGGGTGCTAGCAACTCTGAAACACTATCAGATACACAGGTATTTACATTAATATGTATAACAGTAGAAGATTTACAGCTATAAAGTAGTAGCAAAATAATTTTAGAGTTGGGGGTCACCACAGCATGAGGAACTGTATTAAAGGGTCACAGCATTAAGAAGGCTGAGAACCACTGGTTTAAAAACAAGAGATTCTGGTAAAACCAGTGGGCTATTTGCATCAGTGCTGAGAATGGCAAAACAGGTATATCCACAGGAGCATGGAGGAAGCAGCAACACCCCTGGATTAAGCAGAGAGAGTAGCATTAAGGACCATAGGATCCCAGCTCAGTCTCATAGGCATCCAGAGTGATGCATGTCTATACCCTAGTGTATGTGTTCCCAGGTAAATTCTGACTTGACATCGGTATAAAATGTGGGGACATAGGTTTTTTTTTTGACAATTTAGAAAAGCCAGAGTATATAATTTAGAATACATGTTAAAATAATGAACTAAATATAGATTTTGTACTCATTAGAAAATTCTTTGTCATAACAAAGAGCGACACCCTGTAAGGAAGGGCAGAGATGTGGCCAGGACCTTGAAGGAAATAATTCAATTAGTATTGAAGTTAGACTAAGAAAGAGACAGGTGTTAGTTAGACCAAGCAGGTCTGTAACCCAGACATGATATACTAATGAGTTAGTATGTAGCACCTCATTGGAGAAAGAAAACAGAAGGAATAGAAATCACCAGAGTGTTAAAATGATGTCAATGAGTCTATCCTCTCCTAGATTTAAAACTGGTATCTTACACCCAGTGATCAGAAATGCTCCTTAGCAAAAATTTAGAAACAATCAGCTGTAATGATCAGTTTCACTCTGAAATATCAATTTCTTTTCTCTGGATTAGCTACCCTTATAGTCTTAGCTGAATATGAGTTATAAAAATCCAAGCCCAAAATGAAACGGAGGTTCAAGTTCATGGGGAGGTCAGAATCTTATTTTGCTATTAATGTTAATGTTTTGACTAAATATGAACTCATCTCTCTCTGATGAAGTTAGTGGCTACTCTGATTTAGTCATCCTGGCCATAATGAAAAGAGTGAAGAAGCCACATGTGTTGAAAGCCTGCTGTGCTTGGCGGACTACAGTTAGATTTTATATAAAGCTACTTTGTCTTCCCTGGAATAGTGTGGAGATAAACAATACCTTTGGTTTACAGGCCAGGAAGCAGTAGCTCAGTAATACAAGCTGAATTTCCAAACTCAAATAGCAAAGAAACAGACTTGAATAAGAGTCTGTTAAAATGGTATTAAAACAGGGAAGAATGCAGGCACACACTGATCCGGGCTGAGTGGGCAGCATCCACCTTCCTTGGAGGAATCTGCTATGTCTTCCACAGGTCAACTTTGCAGATCCAGAAGGCCTTGTTATTTCATCCACAGCTTTAATCAAATTCCAGTGTGTATGGCTGATCCCAGCCACCAGCACGTTCCACACAAATCCAGTGGGAAGGAGATCTTAAAGACAGCTGGAGCCATTGCTTCCAGGCACAATTATTGCCTTGTGTTCTTTTATAAGATCCCTGCAAAAACAGGTGAGCTTAGCTTTCTGACTCACATGAAAACGCAATAAATGTTTACACAATCCCCCATTTAAAGAACTTCCATTCAATTTCCTACTTGGACTTCTGTCTGTAATAAACCAACAGATGAGACAGCTACATGTGTGCCACTTAAGAATAAGCCAAAAAGTTGGGGTTGAGAGATAGGAAACTAGATGCTTCTGCAGTACTCTGTTCAATTCCTTGTCACTAACACTTTGATCAGCACAGACTGATGTGACCACAAGGTCATTCTACCTGTCAACTAACTGACTCCAGTTGAAGGTCATCAGCATGACCCCATTTACCCTTCTGTGACCAGGCAGAAGAATGGTTATTCTCCAGTTTTTTAAGTGATATCAAGTAGTCTTTTCAAGAGGAAAGTGAGCAAATTTTGGAAATCGATGAGTATAATTTCCATTCCTTGAATTCAAGGAAAGGTTACACTCATGAGCCTTGATTGTCTTAACATCTCCTAGAGCTTCACCTTGATAGAAAGTGGTAGCTCACCTCAAGCAATTCAATCTTGTGTCTTGGCATTCTTTTTAGTCTCTGTTTTACAGAATTTTCAGTGCTACATCTCACTCTTTCCTTTGCTAAGATTTGATTTTCAAATACAAAATAGTCCTTGAACATGGAGATGGTTTCACCTGAATGTAAACACCTATATGAGTTCTTCTGAAGTGTAGACTAAAGGGTGCCTTCCACATGAGCAGTTGTGTGGGCAGATAAGATGATCATATAGAAATTTGGCAGCAGAGAAGAAATATTGAAACTTAACAGAAAAAGTGATTGTCATGTGGTTTTACCTTTCATATTGCAGCCAAACTTCACCAGGTTGACAAAATGCAGAATGCTAGACTGCATTTACCCTGCGCCACCATCAGGTTCTGGATTTATGGGAAATAAAGTGGCTCAGAGGGTTGGGAAAACACAGTTTAAGACATGGGCCCAGCCAAAGTGAGAGAAGACACAGGCTGAGGCCAAAGCTGGGGTTCCCTAACTCCCTGGCATCCAGACACCACTGAAAACCACATGAAGAAGTCAGGATGGAGCCGGCCTGTGGGCCTGTAAAGATGAGGTGGGGGGGGGGGGGGAAGACTCCACCTTAGCTCATGGGCAATTGTCCTTAGTTTAGCAACGATTGTCCAGGAGCACAGAGAGGCCTTCTGTGGGAGATTTAGCCTGTGCAGTTCTGTGCCCCAACTGTGGTTCTTAATGAGAGAGACAGTCCTTGGTTCCAAACTGTTTATTAATTGTTCATCTTGGAAAATGGGTGCATACAACTTCCTCAGGGTGGACCAGAGATTGAATACCTTTTTCCGGAAGGAATGTTTGAGAAGGGAAGCTTATTGGCTAAACCCTCGGGGGGCTATCTAGCCACCTCATTAGCAAGGAGAACTCTGTTCTGTGCTACTTGATGATTGGTCAAGTTGCTAAGTGGGGAGTGTGGTCACATGTTCCAGCCCAGGACTCTGGTAGGAAGCAGGGAAACTCCAACTGTCCTCAGATGGGTGCTGAAGGTCTCTGAACCTACTCAATCTTACCAAGTTTCCTGGCACAGTCCACTGACCCACATTGTCTAATTGGCTAATGTGAAATTTGTACTCTTCACTCTTTTCAGAATTTTTGTGTACTTTTACTAAATATTAAATCTTGCCACATATTCAGTTTTTATTTTACATCAATAACATTAAGAAATGAAACATACAGAAATGAATGTGTATACACTAATGCATTTGTAATGTCTTCCTGACAGAAATATGTTTTCCTTATGTTTAAACAAATTTTATGGTAATGCATATATTAACAGTTAAGTGCATGCGTATGTTTTAAACATTAGTCGAGATTTACTTAAGAAGGCAATAGGCAATGAAGTCACCTCTGGCTCTACAGTAAATGAGATGGAGAAGGGAACTGTAAAGGTCCTCAGAACTGGGACTTCACTGCAGCTGAAGGTGAAGTCATAATGGCCATGCTGTGTCACAACAAAAGCACAAACCAACAGCACCCTCAAAGAGACCACAAAACTCAATTCGTTTCCTGTATGTATCTTAGCTATTCAGTTTCCATGAAATTTACTCAAGTCACTGTTTTCATAAGTTTATGAGGAGGTTGGCATGCTCTGAATGCATGAATCGACTTTGACTTGAATATCCCCTCCTCTGATAGTGGAGAGGAAGCAAATATGTAGATGTAAACTTGTGTTTGCTGTCATTCTTATTTGTGTCATTCTTTAATTGTAAACCAAAGAAGAACCAAGAGCTCCAAACACTTCGACTTCACCAAATTAAAACAAAGTGGTTTCAAGAGATCTTTCATTTAAATACCAGTACGACAAGTTGGCATCAGAAAGAGGTTAAGACAGTTTGATTTTTGCCAGGTTAGCTGTTCTGTTTCTTGGAGAATATTCTGAATTGGGGGAAAATGAGTCCTCGGTTCTGTTCTTCGCTGTTATTTATTCATTTGTTTTAATGTTAATGTATTCATATTTTATGCTACAGTTTATCTGTGGCAAGTTATTGAACGTATAACCAAATCCCAATCCCACAGCTCGCAGTGATGTCTTTCCTCGACGAGTCTTCACCCTGTCTTTATCACAGAGACACCATTTGTAAGGTAGGGATTCGTTGTCGGAATCAACTGGAATTCTGAAGAATATTGTTCTATTTCCTTGAAAAAATATTCTGTTTATCAGAACATCAATGGAAGTTATTCATTTTTTTTGTTTTGTTTTTTATTAGGATGGCATTTTAAGGCCTTTATTGCACAAATCTATCAAATCTATATACATTTATGGCTAATTTTAAATTTTATTTCATCTTTTGTTTTACATTCTAGATTTTATCCCCCTCCTGGTCCACCCATTGGGCAGGGGTTTAAGGGATGATATGGAGAGAGGAAAAGGATTTTATATTTTTATTAAAATATAGATTTTTATAATCTGGCATTTTTCTTTTGCTCTCTTTTTAAATTTATTTTTGAAGCTATCATTCAATTATGGTTTTTCATTCCCTTTCCTCCTTCCAAATCATCCCTCACACCCCTGCCCACTTACCTTCAAGTTTATGATCTCTTCTTTCTTTGTCACTGCATGTATGTGTATATATAAATGTATATAAATGTATATTCATAAATATGACTTGTTCATCCATATAATGTAATATGCACGCATGTTTTCAGGGCTGACCATTTGCATCTGGACACCAGCAAGTGTGATCTTCTTTGGCAAGGTCCTTATCTCCCACTCTCACCCTTTCTCAGTTGCCTTTAGTTCTTTGTATGAAGTTGAGACCTCTTGAGCTTTACCCCTTGAAGTTTGGCATGTTCACTGGCATCCTTCGTGTTCAGCTCACATTTGGGTCGACACAATCTCGCAGCAAAGTACCTGATCCTTGGGCTCTTAAATTTTTTCTGCATCCTCTTTCAAAATATTCCCTGAGACATAAGTGTGGGATTACTGTACAGATATGTCCATCTTGGCTGGACTCCAAAACTGCATTTTGACTGATTGTGCTTCTCTGTAGTTGTCTCTATCTGTTGCAAAAAGAAAGTTTCTTGATGAGGAGTGGACTACACTTATCTCTTTCCTTCTTTCTTTCTTTCTTTCTTTCTTTCTTTCTTTCTTTCTCTGTTCTGCAACATTACCAATGTTGAGCTTTATTAATTACCATCATCTTATATATTGTAGGAGCCCTTTCTAATCTCCTGTGTCCTGGATAGCTCCAAAATATTTTCTGCCCTGTGCTTATGTACATTTCTAGGTCTAATTTGTTTATTGCCTCCATTTCTTAAATTCCTCTTAATATATCTGAGGAATTTGAGATAAATGAAACATCAATTTTAATGTTTGCATCATTTTAAGAATTTACCCAAGTACAATTATGAGTGGAGGTAATAAAATTGGACTCCAGGGGTTAGAATTCAAACTTTTTAAACTATACTTACAACATTGAAGTCTTTTCATCTTGAGGACCTCACTTTGCTTATATGTAAAATGGGTTTGATGATACTATATTTCTTTTAGATCTTTAGGACAGAAGGACAATTGATAGATACATGGACAAATGACTGATAAATATATGTATACAGATGGTATGTAAATAAAAGTGATAGAGAGAATGGGTCACAGAAATGCTGACAGATGATAGATATACAAATAGATAATCAATAGATAGATAGATATAAATAGGTAGAGAGTTAGTAGATAGATAGATAGATAGATAGATAGATAGATAGATAGACAGATGTTAGATAGATAGACAAATAGATAAAGGTCACACATAGATGATAATAGTAGACAACATATAATTGATAGATCATAAATAGATATATGATGGATTAATAGATTGATATAAAATAGATGATAGATAATAATAACAGGCATAATGGATGATGTATAGATGGGTAGATAGATAAAATATATAGAAATCATAGGTGATGTAGAAATACAAGAAAATAGGAAGAACATTTCAAAGTTAAACCACTTGCCGAATCATAACAAGCTGCAGGGGTGCTTATTTTACTTTTAAATGGTTCACTATCTTTACATATATAAGTTTGTTTTATTTCAGTAAATTATCTTCTATATTTACTATCAAAGGAATTGATTTCAGTTTCTAGAAAGGATGATTCATAAAGAGAAGTAAATACAGTCTAACATACATGATGTACACTGTATACACAAAGCATTACCAAGCACCTATCCTTATTAAGCACCTAGAGCAACAAAATGTTAGTCTCTAATTATTCATCTTTGAAGTTTGTATGAGAATTAACTTTAGCCCAAAAGTTTAATAAGCTGATTCCCCTTTTGCTGGGAATATTGGCATTCCTGTGAGAACAATGGTACCCTTACATAGAGAAGAATCATTAGTCTTTACTCTGACCTTGGGCCCAGGTCAAGTCACCTGGCACAATGAGCCAAAGACATCAGAGGAAGGACAAAGAAGGTCAAAACAAGGGTTATTTTTTGGCAATCCTTTTTAGCTCAGTTCACAATCAACAGCTATTAATATTCTATGATCTCAAATTATGCAAATCATGCAGTATAAAACATGACCACACCTTGCGTGTACAGCTCAAAATTGATACTAACTTTCTTCACAGTGGCCATTGCAAATATCGCCAGTGTTTGCAACAGTTAAGTGTAAATGAAGGAGATAAATTAGAAATTTCTCATGTTATTTTACTCTTTATATTATAATCATCCCCAAAAATGAAGTAACATTTTAGGCATCTAAAACAATTTCTGTTACTAATTGCCCAACTGTTTATAAGAGTGATAGAGGAGATAACAGATAAATTGTATAATTTTTAAGGAAAATAACACAAAGATTTAGTTTTACTTGGCTTCTAGACATGTGTATGTAATTTATGATATATATATGTTTATATATATATCATAAATTTCCTGTAAAATTAAAAAGAAAAATAGAAATAGAGAAAACTTCTATTCAGAATGCAGCTCAGTTTCATCCAGGCAGGTTGGAACTGAGGCTAAAGCACGAGCTAATCTATCTTGGACAATTTCTGCTTCTTTCAAACTTTAACCCCCTATGTCCTGGATTTAAGTTATATACAGGAGTCAGCCCTCTTGACAAAGAACACAAGTGACGGAGAGCATTTCTCCTAAGTGTCAGCTCAGTACATTTTAGATCAATCAATATCTTGTTTTCCTTTCTCTGCAGTGCTCTGGATTTTCCCTTTTGCTACCTATGTCAGAAGTCTGAATTGCAATAACTTTAGCAACAGATGTAATTGCTTTCATTTATTATTCACAAATCAGCCATTCTTACTCCTCAATGGCAGAAACTTTTTGGAAAGAACAAATAAAGGGTTAGAATTAAAATGTGATGGGTCTGGGTAAAGTTGTTTTGGGCGGGCAACTTAACCTAAGGTCTGAAGCGCTGACTTCCTTACTAGCTTATTCAAGGAGACGGGATTTTCTATTCTCAGGGGAAAAACCCTGTTCTCTTTTGGAGTCTCTCTGCCCACTCATGTCTCAGTTTGTTGACACCCAACCTTGTGAGTCTGCATTTGAATTTGGTCTGAATGGTTGAGACCAACTGCAGGAAATGGAGATTAAAGGCACCAATCCGTCACAATCACAGTTGTCACAATCACTGTTGCACATGAGAATATAAACAGGACAAGATTCAGATCTTGACCTGGTCAGTTTCTAGATCTGTGGCTTTCTCATTGTTGTAGTAAAGAGTTTCATAAAATCTTAGGAATATTTGGCTGAATTCAGGATATCCTAGTGAGAGAAACAACTTAACAGGAATGGGAGGCTAATGCAAAGAACGGCAGCTGATGGAAGTGCAGCGTGTAAAGAACTCTGAGTATGCAGCTGTGGATGGGTCCAGCATGTTACCCTCCCACCAGCCACAGCTCCACCCACTACTCAGCAGAGGATATGAGAAGACTGTAAGAGGGTAGCTATAAAATGTTAACGTCTGGGTACAGTGTGGCTATTGCATGCTAAGCACAACTATGGTTGCCTATAGAAGACTGCATTAGACTAAGTTAGTCAAAGCTCCAGCACACTTACAATCCAGTCCCCAAGGCCTCATTTGGTAAATATTAGCAGTTGTCATAAGTTCACTGTAATATGAATTAAACATGTTTACATAAACTCAGATATATTCAATGATTCTATATTAATATAATAGTATCATTTTTGACAAGCATCACTGTTCATTAACTCTAAGCGATCTGCTTTACTGTGTACTACAAAATAAACCTGAGTACATAGTCACACAGCACATGAGCTATGGGCCAGGAAAGCCACTTCTTGCACTATGATTGTTCACTGTTGATTCTCATACAGTTTCATCTTGGATTTCAATTACAAACTTAATGGATGAAGAGATTTGGGGTTAACATAATATCTGAGACTTGAGGTTCTGGTTCAGAGTTCTCCCTGAATGCACCACAGTATTTTGGTCCACATGAGATAATATCTGGGGTTAGCCCCAGGTTTTTCAGCCTTAGGTAAATGCAGCACCTAGATCTGAATCTAGCTAGCCCTTGAAGCTGCAGCCCATGGTTAACCCAAGTACAGCTTCCACATGCACAGCATAGCTAAGCAACTATTGCTCTAACTGGATACCATGCTAGTGCTCCACATACACAGAGTATTATGCAATCAAGATAAAACCTAAAAACAGCTTTGTCAGATGTGAAGATCTAGCCAACCACAGCTTCATGACCCTGTCTGCTTTTGCTTCTGTAACAGCTCCCCCATGTTGATTTGGCCTTCATTTCATAATTTGAGAAGGTGCTTTGGGGGAAGGGTCCCTAAGTTAGATTCTCTCACTCAAGCATCAGATGGTTACAAAGTCTTTCTTGATCCTATTCTGGATGTCCTTCTGCTCACTGAAGTGTCACTGGTGAATAATGGGAGTCTGTCACTGAAGTGTCACTGGTGAATAATGGGAGTCTGTTTTGTGCATTTGTTTCTGCGATTTAATGATGGTCCGCTAAGAGGATTGCTTTGGTAAGAAACATTAATCCTCTTTCGTTATTGCCCATTTGTTAGAGTCTATGATAGGAAGCTGACTACATCTTTTTAAAAGGCTGACATTTTTATTCTAAAAATTTGACTACATGAACAAATTTCTGTGAATTAAACTGAGCTTTCATTGAAAACATTCTAAATATCACCATGCTGTGATGGTACAGATTGCTATAAGCACACACACACACACACACACACACACACACACACACACACGTACAAATACACACACGCATGCAGACATACACATACACCTTACAATGGATAAAAATTTATCTTCTTCATGTCTATAAATACAACATCAAGCTACCTGCAGTTAAATATCACATGAGGAGCAATTTCTTGGTTTACCAAAGTAGCACATTCTTGGTGTGTCCCCAAATACTGAGAGTCTCTTTTAAATGGTCAATAATCATCTTCATGTGGCTCTTGCTCATGACCTCCAAAAAACCACGCCTATTATCATGTAACCCTGCAAAGGGGCTTTAACCTATGCGTTTTAAGACAAATATATTCAAGGAATGTCATAATTGGATGGTCTGTTGATAATATTGGTTTTGTGTGGATGAGAATCTCTCGTCATACGTAACAGGAATCAATAAGGATATGTCCTAATAAAGGCAAAACTAAGCCAATTTTACAATAACCAAGACTAGACTTAGAATGGAATGGACCAGGAATGGAATGAACCACCTAGGCTCAACCAGGGCCTCATTTGAGCTTTCTTCCTCCAACATCTACAGAAGAACTGTTCACTCAGCATGCTCTTCTGATGAGGGATGACTAGAGAAGCAGTTTGTGGTCCGCTACCTCACACACTCACTTTGAAATATACCAAGTGAACTGATTTCTGTCAGGTTCCCCTTTCTTGTCCCCCCACTTTCTGGTGAGAGCTCACCCCACTTGTTGTCATTTGCCCTAGGACTTCCATTTCTCTCCAAACAGTATTTATTTCCTTAACTGTGGTGTTTGTTTAGGTCTGATTCACAGGTCTGTAACAGTGACAGCCTTTCTCCCTTATCCAGTCAGGAAAACAGATGGAATCCATTTTTCAGATATTCCAGCTGACCTGGAATTCAAAGTAGAGATATACACCCCCCCCCAATAAAAACCTCTGCTGAGCCCGCCCCACCTCCTTTGTGTCCCCATGCTCAGCCACTTTAACTGAAGCCTCTGGGATCAGACCCAGTAAATAGAACATATGCAAGGACTCTGGATCTGGCCAACAGATGGGGATAGCTTAGGCCTCAGATGGGATCTGCACAGGGTAATTTCCCTTCAGCTCTTGCCACTGTGTTAGGATGGAACCCATAGCAGCTATAGACATGGGCTGGAGCACATAAGCTTTAAAGCAAGTGCACTCAACTGTACCTAAAATCCCACTCTAAGTATTTTCAAAATGATTAATCCATCAATAAACCCTACCCTTAAGCCAAACCTTAAAGGGGTTCTGCCTACGTTTGCATGTCTACACCTTCAATATACTGGAGTTAAGAATACACTGTTTGCCTTCTTGTTGTCCCAAGTTCGTGGTTGTGATCATTTAAAAGATGCTTCATTACAGATGCCGTTCATACATAAGTGAGCATGCTGTTTCTACTTAGTCTCTAATGCATAGTGCTTCATCTCTGAATCAGCAACAATTGCTCACACAGATGGACACTTGATAGAAAGAACAGTCTCATTGTCTGTAAACATTAAATCATTTTTATGTCACTCAACAATAAGACACTTTTTCCCTAAGTTTATTGTTCAATAGCATGTCTGTATATAGTGGGCTTCTATGTCCATTTCAATCATGGTTTATTACTTACTGACTTCAAAATTTGGGGAGAAATCATTTTAAAAATTACAAAAATTAATATATAATATTTCAGAAAATCTCTAAATGCTTGTCCTCCCATCAGCCCACCAACAAGGTGATTACTAATTACCAAAATAAATGCCTGAAGTAGTTAATGGATGCCTTGGTCCTGACTTTGTCCTCCTGTGACTGTTTGAACACAAGGAAAGAATCCTCTCTTCTGCATTTCTTCTGGGAATAAAGATGATTTTCAACACTGCATTTTTGACAAAAATAAAAATAAAGATTATTGTTGAGTGGAAAACAGCATTTTATGTACAGGTCAGCTTGGTCTTTTGACTCATTCCATGCTGAAACCTCTTCAGCATCATCGGCAAACTTTATAACTGAGGAACGGTCCTTAAAGCCTCCATGTTAAAACACCTCCATTTAGAAAACATAAAGAAGTGGTCATAGATTTAAGAAGCAGTGCAGTCATAGCAGGAGTTGGGGAGGGAAGAGGCGTAGACATTATATCGGTGAAAAATATGTGTGAAAATCTCAAATATAAGGAAATATTTCAAATAATGTTCTTGAACTGCAAGCGCATGATTTGAAATATATAATAAAACTACATTTAAGTAAAACAAACCAGTGGTGCTATTTATTTCTTTTGCAATTTTGCTTTGGAATGTGAACTTTCTCCTTCATTTCTTCTTTAGCTTCAGGAAAGCATCCTTTAGCATGGTGGAGAGCCTGTGTTATCCTGGAGCCACAGTTTTTCTAACTGTTTGTGTTTTCCTAATAAACTTAGAAGAACAGGGAACCAAAGGAATCCTTCTGTCACTGTGATCCTTCTGTGTTCTGCTGCTGCTGTCTCTTGTATTTCTTTTCTTTTCTTTTTTCTTTTTTTTAAACATTTTTTAATTGGATATTTTATTTACTTACATTTCAAATGTTATCCCCTTTCCTGGTTTCCCCTCCAGAAACCCCCTGGCATTCCCCTACACTGGGGCATCCAGCCTTCACAGGACCAAGGGCCTCTCCTCCCAGGTGATTAAGGAAAAGCAGAGGGAGCCTGCCCCCGTTAGCCAATGTGATTGTGGTGTTGAAGCAACAATTGATGTGTTTTCCTTTTTCTTTTTTTTTTTTCCACTTACAGATGATACATCTTCATAGCTATTTCCTGATATATTCTAACAACATAAACTGAAACACAGTCATTTGTGGCATATTCATTTCCCCTAGGTTTTTTTTTTTTTTTAACATATAGTCAATAAAGGCATTAGACCCATGCTGTTGCTCTCAGATTAACATCCAGAGCCTATGGCTCTATCTGGTCAATGATATTAGTAAATCATAGCTATATGAAGCTATATAAGAGTGATACATTTATTTACTGTTTATAAATTGAATGATATAAGCCCCTCTTTAAAACTTATACACTAGAAATACTTTGAGCTCTGGGTAAGATTTTAGGTTACTGATTAGCATGCCAAATTCATGTATTTACCTGTCAATAAAAGAGAATAATTGCCATGTTTAACCAAGAAAAGACCTAGGGTATATTAGATTTGAAGTGAAACATTTAAAATTGATGCCCCTTAGTAATTCAAATGTTTGGGATAAGACTTGAAAGGTAAATGAGAATTACCTGGGTAGGGGGCATCCACTGTAGGCAGAGTTTGTGTTGAATCCCGAACCTCAATTTGTTTGACAAGTCTATTACTGCAGAAGACAGAAAACAAGAGAGGACTATAGAACAATGGTAAGGTTAAGAGTTGGACCATGCAAGTCATTTCAGGATAGTTGAAGATGTTTTAGCAGTTTTCCTGAAAGCAATTAGATGCCATTGATACATTCTGACCAGATATGGTGATTCAATTTGACTTTTGAGAAATCTGCTCTATCTGGGCAATGGTCACTACATGTGACAAGTGCTGCCATCAAATAGAGACACCTTTGAATGGCATTAGTGGAGAGCAAGATGACACCATGGAATGTGGAAATAACAATGGGGTTTTGGATAAGTTTAGAAATGTAAAAATATCAGAGAGATAAACTAGTAGGATTGGGTGTGGTAGGACTGAAGACATCTTGGAGAGGTCAGTGGGTGGTAGAGTCATTCACTGAGCATAGGATTTTGGGTAAGTGTTGGGATCGGGTCATTGCCCCATTTAGATTTTCATTGGTGGTGATTTTTAGAAACCAAGAACATAAAAATGGTAAAATTTTAAAGCTAATATGTGTGCATGTGTAGTTTCTACTAACATCTGACTAAGAGATATGATCTGTAAGAAATACATTTTTGCAACAAAATATGAATATGTATAAAATCATCTGGGCAAAAAATGTATACAAGGTGATTCAAAGAATCTTTTACAGAAGTGACTAAGAGGCTCACACCAAGTGGAGGCCCAGAAGGGGCTTGTGAATTCAGAGATAAAAAAAGAGTGTTACACACAAGGAGAAGTTGTGACATACAAGGATGATGAGCAGAGACGGGTTATAAAGTTGGGAGACAGGGACACAACAGCCATTAGAAACTTTGGGTTTCTTTAAATAAACTAATTATGCATTTGAGCATCACTTTAAGAAGTAAGGTCACATGTGTAGTTGAGTAGATGTATCCTGTAAATTGTATATTACAAGCCCATAATCTAAAAATAAACTAGCAGGCAATATGCTGTGGACAGAGTTATTTCTAGAGACAGGGATGTCAGGTTTAACTATTGGTGACAACATTAGAGTTTTGATTCTTGGCTATTTCATATAAAATTCTAAATTATTCATCTTACTAATCTATCTTTTATCTTCTACTATGAGTAAAATATCTCAAAATAAAAAGAACTTATTTCTGTTCTTGGAGTGACTACCATCTGGTGAATTTCTGTAGCATGTACTTGGTGTATTGTTCCTATGATTTCATTTCACTATCAAATATTGTAAGGATTTTTTCCCAATAAAATGCAAGGCCAAGTCTAACTTTCTGGTTATGTAGAAAGGAGCTTAGGGGAAGTACCCACTTCCTAATTACAATTACAGAAGGCTGAACAAATTTAAAAACAACTCTTCTTCATTTGTTCAGAGAAAGAAGACCAAGGGCAGAAGGGGGATCCCCTCAAATTAAAGAGACATAAATTACCAGGGCAAGAATCTACAAGAAGCATCACTGATAGACACCAGTATTGGGTCAGGGAACTTTACTGTGCCAAATATCCAATGGGCCAAATCTAGGGGACATTTTGGGGTTCACACATCTGTGTATATGATTCCCTCTTGGCCATACCCCAGGTAGCTGAGAATAATAATCTTCTACTTCCAACAAACAGAGGGCAAAGTGATCATTTTTTAAAAGTCAAAGAACCTTAATAATTTTAAAGTCACCCTTTCAGATGATAAGTTATTTTTTAGAATCTAACTTAATTACAATTTTACCAAAGCTTAACATATGTATAGAAAAGTATTTACCTAGATGTATTTGTCTCTGAGTTTCACACAGGGAAGAAAAGTACAGGTGTATGGTGGAAGTCAACAGCCCAAGGCATGGCTCACTGAGGAAATTTTGCTTGCTACTAAAACACTACATGGTGGTGTGGGGTGGAGGGCTTCCCTGCCCTGTGCCTTTCCTCTGCATTATGGCTGGCTTTTCACAAAGAACACAAGAAAAAATGAAAGGCAGAAACACACAGTGGGGGGAAAGCACCAATGATGTGTCAATGATGTTGGAATCAAATCAACATGTAAAATCTTTAATAAATGATTAATATGCTGAGGCCCTGAGAAAAAGAGGTAGAGAAATTTAGGTTCTGAGAAAACATCAATAAAGAAAAATGGCAGACATGAAAAATCTCATAACAATGAGAATGAATTTGATGTGTCCTTTAACTTGAGGGCATGGTGAAGCACAGAACTGCTGAGCGTAGATATTACACAACCATACAGTAATTCTCCAAATAGATATAGAAACACATAGTGTGTCAACAGCTAGAAACAAACCTCAAACTGGATGAGGCAAACAGAGACTTGAAATATACAGTAGTTAAATCTGACTCTACAGAAGATCATCTAGTTCTATGTAGAAGGGGCTCAGGGCAGGTACTCACTCCCTATATAGCAGGGTTGTATAGTTGCTCAGTCTGGTTGATTTCAGTGCGTGATTTTATTTATTAGCATCTTGTTTTTTAATAATAAAGTTTAAAATAAAATTTATAAAGAAGAAATGTTAATTCTCTACTACATATATAGTCTCTCTCTCCCTCCCTCCCTCTCTCTCTCCCTCCTCTCTCCGTGTGTGTGTGTGTGTGTGTGTGTGTGTGTGTGTGTGTGTGTGTGTGTAAGGTGAGGTTAGCAGGCAAAACAGCCATAAGCACAGAGTTTAGCTCTACAGCACTGTCCTGGGCTACCTGAAGCCTGAACACTTATCAGCTACACTCAATTGCTATGACCAAGTCCCTGACAAGAAGTAACTTAGAAGTAAAGCCCTTTGTCTCAGTTGGCTGGTATTGATGTCATGGGGCATCTGTGGACATGGATCCATGGTCTAGAGTGAAACCTCATGTGAAATGTGGATTTGGGGTGACCTAGGCATCCCAGAGTTAATTACAAGGTAATGAACAGAACTCCGAGGACCACCTTGGAGGCCCCCATATTAGATGGTTTGTGTCACATGGAAGCTTGTTACACTTTCTGCTCAATTCTGCTTCAAACTTATGACTTACAACTTCTCTTAAAATGAATGCTATTTATAATGATATTTTGCAATAACAGCCATATTTACATCTAGACATTTATAATATAGGTTATATATTTAACAGACAGATATTTTGTTTAATGAGACAGTTCCCAGTGTTTGATGGCATTAGTCATTTAACACCAATTTTCATATGAAAACAACTAGGACTCAATGATTATTTCAAGAAGCTGAAAGCCTATGATTCTTATAACCCATCACGAACACCCCCCCACATACACAGTGTGTGTGTGTGTGTGTGTGTGTGTGTGTGTGGTGTGACAGAGAGAGAGAGAGAGAGAGAGAGAGAGAGAGAGAGAGAAGTTACTGCCTTCTACCTGAGAAGCAAGGCAACTAGTTGGTCTCTGCCTCCAGCCATATTCGGAATTCCTGAATTTCAGGGTGCTGACCCCCTGACATGCTGCCCTTACACAAGTTCATGTCATCTGTGTAATTGCTAGCTGACACTAACTTATTTTGACTTGATTTCCTGGTGCCTGCTTGCAAGTTGAGTCCCTGGTACCTCAACTGCTTTGGTCTCTGATTCCTGTCTGTTTATTCCTCTTCTGGAAATTTTCCTGAGAATGTCCGCTGTGCACTTGGGACCTTTTTGCTCCCTTCTTGTCACCACAAACTCATCAGACGTGACCATCCCCATCTCCCTCTGTACCTACCATATTTGTCCTTCCTCCCTCCTGAGCTTGGGTCCGTGCCTGCCAGGTGGGCTTCTGGTTTTGGCTTTCCTGAGTTTGCCCTAGAGGGCTCCTTGACAGTTTTCCATATGTAGCAGATGTAAGTGAAGACCCTTATTTTCTATCACAGTGCATTGTAGATCAGAGGCAATATTTTCTCAGACTTTCACCTACGTTTAGTGAAATTGTATTTTCAACTGGCTCCTTCACAGTGAGCCCCCTCAAAAACTACCTATGAACCTCTTTCTGTGTCCTATTTATGTGCTGACTCTCCACCAAGTGGACATAACCTTACATCTTACTGAATGCTTTGCACAGCCACCCCTCACCTCCGGACACTAATCCCATTAAGTTAGAATTCTATCAGCATCTCATCAACCTGGAAGAATGTTCCAGAGCAGACACCCCCCAGCACATGATGTACAAAAGAATAAACAGGTGCAGGTGGCTAAGGCCTTGCTCAGCTCCTCTGGCGAGGCTCTGGGACTCCCAGCCATGTCTATGGAGGAAAGTGAACAGTGTTCTGCACACCAGGTTTGCCCCAATCTTAATCCTAAAGCTTGCATGGGGAGTTCCTACTCTGGGAGGTTCAGTCACTCTCCATCCTCACTTGGTTCCGGAAGAGATCACAGCACTTTCTCATTCTAAACTGCATTTCATCTGAACCGGTCATCCTTTCCTATTTGTATTTAAATTCTGCATGTATGGCTGGAAATCAGTTTTGTCCTCAGTGAAATGATGAAGTTTGGCCTCTAAGGTTTGAGGATAGCTAATCCTCCATCTCTTTTTTATTGTCTGTTGCAGAGGATAGCACCCATCATAGGAAACATTAATCTGTGGAACACACAAGGATAGGTCTATAGGCTCTCACGTTCTTCCAGTCACTGTGTAAAAGCTATATCATACAGCTTACGAGTGGACAGAAAAATGCTTTGGGACATTTTCTTCTGGCACACGATTAGGAAACATGAAAATCAAATATTTCAATTCCAGTTGAATTTAATTTTTCTACTAGAACACTAAGAAACTAATATGTTTTCTTCATATTTTACTTATTAACATATTTGCTTGATTTAGGGACAAAAATCCTGAAACTGTCCTATGTACAGACACATTCACACACATTCCTATATTCACACACATATGTACTCATTAGAATGAAATCAAATAAATAAGCTTAAATGTCAGCTCACTAGATAATAAGAAAGAAACAAACACCACGAAGAACAAGAGAAAATATCTAGATATCTAGATAGATAGATAGATATTTGTGTGTATATATATATATATATATACATATATGCTTATGTATATATTTTTAATTGAAGATCAAATATTAAGTCTGAGCATTTTGCCATTTGCTACCTTTTCATGATATAAAATCCAACTTTTACAAAAATAGATGTTGGATATCTCATTTATTTGGAAACATTTTTTCATTTAAGTTATGGTTTAAATATAGGGAGAAAAATCATCGGACTAAAATTCTCATGTACCAAAATGTGCGTGTGTGCACATGCGTGTGAGTGTGTGTGTGTGTGTGTGTGTGGAGAGGGAGTCTCAGGACATAACATGGCTGTTTGTTTTTCTCACTGTCTTTTACATTTTATACCGAAACTGTATTTTCCCTTCGAAACCAGGGACATATAATGTTCCACCGAGCCGTGAGACTTGGACCCAGCTTTCCTCTTCTCGTGTTCTGTTTTGAGGTTAGGATCCGCCATAAATATTAGTATCATCTGGATCCCATTAAACGTAATGGAGCCACAGTTTGGGAAACTAACCTACTTTTTGCCTATTAGTAAATAATATACATTCTTTTTTACACAAATAACTAAAATTCTGAAACACCCAATTAAAAAACAAAAAACAAACGTTTAAAACCGTGCCCAATCTGTCCTGTAAAGCTTTGCTTTAATATTTTAATTACACTGCTTATATCCATTGTTTTGTTGTAACAGCTATGAGAGCACCTTTGGACGTGAAATACTTTAAGCATCCATAATTAAAACCCAGTGGGAAAAAGACAATAAAACTTCAAACTAGTTTAGAGCTTCTCAGTTGACGCTTCAGTGCCAAAGCAGAGAAGACTTTTGCACCATTGTGGACTCTGCAGGTGATTAATTCCCAAGGCCCAGGGCTGAAGCAAAGAACATTCCAGGCTCCCAGGGCACCAGTGAAAAGGGATTTTCAGTTGTGTGTATGTGTTGGGGGGGTGGGAGGGGGTTGCTGATGAAGTTGCAGAAGTCAAGGTTTGGAATTGAAGACAAGTCTGAAAGCAAGCCTCAAGCAAGTCACAGCAGAAGAGGCAGAGTTAGGTTCTGCAGATTCCACTGGTAGAGCTGGAGGCCCACAGGGTCCCTGGCTTTCCTGTCTCTGCTTTTAGGGGGTAGTACAGAGCTCAGCACCAGTCCAGGGGAAAATGTGTTACCTCAGGAATCGAGAAAACTGAGAAATGGAGTCTATGTGTGGGGCCTGTGGGAGACAGAGATAGAGAAGATAGAGGGAAGGAAACCTGGAATTTCATTGCTACTTCAAGTTCTGAAGTATCAACAGAGGCTAGGAGGAGCAGACACCATGGAAGCCAGGGCAGAGCTGAGGCATTCACAAAGCATTACTGTAGGCCATCTTTCCTCAAATTCTCAAAAATGAGCCTTGAAGTGGGCAATGTTGGAATATCCTGTACTGTGTAGAACACTATGTAGCACTATGTTGCACTGTGTAGAACAGTGCAAATATGCCTACCATTGAATATATACAAATTCAAATGTAATATTGGCCAAGTACGTCTTGACCGAGGTGTGGCTTCAGATACAAAACCAAAGTCGATGAAAATATGCTGTGGCTGTTTCTTCTCCAGGGAAAAATCCACAGAATGACTTAAGACATCAGAGCAGATGTCCCCAAGAAAGACAACCTAGGAGCAGACAGAGATGTGGTCTTATAAGGATGCTGAATTTCCCTGCCCTTCTTACAGTTTTAATATTTCAGGAATTCAGGAGCCAAGGCTGAGTCAAAAAGGTCTAACAGCTGCAGGTCCCTGTGCCTGTTGGAATTACTGAGATTGTTCTCATGCCGACAGATTCGACAGTCAGATGGGCACATGGAAAGTGAAGGGGTTGGGATGGCATGCCATTATCCAGGAAAACGATACAGAACCCACTTTAGGATTCTGTCCCATCGCAGTGGTGACCAGACCAAACAAGACAGCAAGTATTACTTGAAGATCCCTAGGTGTGAACCTTCTCTAGCTTACTGTACCACAAAGGCTGTAAATGGTCATATGCAAAAAGGAAAAATAAAATGTATATGTTCTCATTCTTCTGCTAACTATTAAATAAGGATTACTATTGTGAGTTGTTTTTGGTTTTGTGGGGTTTTTTTTTCTTTTTTCCTGTTTTAAGACACCACCAGGTAAAAGCTTTATGGATAATGCATCCTTTTCCCCAGACCCTGTTCATGAAAATTCATCTTGGGCCGTGCAGGAATGACATAAGAATACAGAAGTCATTTCTTAATCACCAGAAAGAGATTCATTATTGTTACACTGTTCGGAGATTCTGTTTCTGGTTTAGTTGTTGTTTTAATCCGTGTTGACAACCATAGCATGTACCACATGTCACACAATCATGCAATAACACATGTGACATTTACACAGCTTAGACGATCCAAACATGGACATGTTTGCCACTCTGACAATCTGTGGGCCTACACCATCTTATAGATAATGTAGAAAATTAGTTTTATCCATTTACACGATTAGGTACACATCATACAGAGCTTCCTCCAACCTTAAAAAAAAAATTACCCATGAGTCATTATACCCTTTCTTTTTCTTTCCTTTTTTTTCTTAAAAAAAAAAAAGTTTTATTTATTTTGGTTTTGGTTTTTTGTTTGGTTGGTTTGGTTTCGGAAACAGGGTCTCTCTACATAGCCTAGGCTGTCCTGGAACTCATGGCATAGATCAGGCTAGCCTTGAACTCACAGACCTCTACCTGACTCTGCCCCCCAAGTACTGGGATTAAAGTGTGTGCTACCACCACACCTGGTGTTCTCTCCCTCTCTCTCTCTCTCTCTCTCTCTCTCTCTCTCTCTCTCTCTGTGTCTTTGCTCTCTCCCACCCTTTCCCCCCCTCTGTCTGTCTATCTGCCTCTCCTTGCATCCCTGTCTCTGCCTGTCTCTGTCTCTGTCTCTGTCTCTCTGTCTCTCTCTTGATTACACCATGTTGTATACAGCAGTGTTGAGTTCCAAGTTTCACAGAAAATATACAGCAGGGGGAGGTGGAACTGATAAGTTCTTGTGTCAGACATAAGACAGTCAAATTCCAAACATATCCCAAGAAAGTTCTTTTGCTAATGAACAAGCATTGTATTTGTAATGGGGTTTAGTTGTATTATGATAAGAAATGCCATGAGAACCATTGGGTGTCTGTCTGAATTTCTCTAACTTCATATGAAGAAAAATAATAACGTACACTTTTAGGCTCACTGCAAAGTCTGTGCCCTGTAGGTTTGGGTAACACTGTTGGGTGTTGATATCTGCTCTTCCTGTGAGCCATTAACAGCATGCACCCATGCTGATGTGCTTGTTGCATGTTACAGCTCATGTTAATGTAGTGCAGCAGTGCAGGCTCCCTCGTAGGAGAGCTTTGAGAGGAACACACTGGCCTAGCCTCCAGACATGACAGGCTGCAGAGCTGCAAAGCGGCTGATGTCATATGAGAAAATAGGAGAAATGCTGAATTTGGGAGATCTGAGTTTCATTAAGAAGTCTTATGTTAATTTGTGATTAGAAAAGAAAATATCTGAGTTATTCTCTCTCAGCTGACAAAATTTCTGGAAAAAACTACAAGAAAGGAATGTCTACAATGTTCTTTCTTCAATGCTTATTCCCAATCACCACATTCAGTTATTTGTGTGTGTGCACGTGTTCAAGCCATGGCCCATGTGTGCAGGTCAAAGGACAAGTCGGAGTGTTTCCTTCCATCGAGTTGGCAGGGAGGTGGATCTCCTGTTGTCAGGCTTGGCCATGCATCCTAACCTGCTGAGCCACTTCCCAGCATTATGGCTACATTGTTCCAAAACAGCTCCTATTTGAGTCAACATAGACAAGGGCCCTCAGTTTGGGTATTTGTTCAATCCCAAATCCTTGCCAAGGGATAAAAATTCTGAAAATTCCCAATGAAGCACCAACATGAGTCTTTCCTTTAAAGATAGAAGAAAGTGACTAAACTGAATGTTGTCCTGCCTCTAACACACACACACACACACACACACACACACACACACACACACACATTCTACTAGCCTTCCCCTCATTACCCTCTGGTCTGTACTCCTTGTTTAATTCAGGTTCCTTCACTGTACTGCCATAGCATTAACGCACAGCACACCCAGCCTTGCTTTCTAAAAGTATTTGAGAGCGATGGGTTCAATCTTGGCTTCAGAGTAATTTAGGATAATTACATAAGTTGTTGACAAATAAACATTGAGGATGTTTTTATGATGGATAATCTTGGCAAACCACAGTGGCTTTAAACTTTGCTTTAAATTAAAATTCTCACAGTTTATTATGTGACTTCATGCCAGCATAAGCCTATAAAGCAGTCTCTTATTCAAAAGAATGTTTCCATTTAAAATTTACATTTACAAGGCTAATACAAGGATAGAGCTTATTCTGTGCACAGACAATATACCGGCCAGCAGAGCATAACTTTATTAGAAAACTGACTCAGAATGCTTAGAATTTGTTTCTGCTGGTTAAGAAGTTTATATGCAATGGAATTTTGGAGGTAAAATTAGAAATATTGATGGCATCTTAAAATGACTAGTTGCACAGTTTAAAATAAAAAAGTTATGAAGTAGAATATTTAATCATTCAACTATCTATTTTGAATTTTTATTTCCTTATCAATTTAACTTCTATTTTTGCAATAGTATCTTATGCCCTGTTTAGTTTTAAAACAAAACTTATTGAAGGTATTTAAAAGGCTTAACATTGAAATCAGGTAGAATGTGATTTTATTTACAAAAGATTCACACCTTCTCCATGGCGGTCCTAAATCACACATGCCATTTCCCTGAGAACATAAATTATTAATTCTCTCCTTGCAGAGTTTCAAAAGTTTAAGGTTTCAGAAGCTTACATTTTTAAGTATTTCCTCATAAGCTCTATCTAAAGAACACGAACAGACATGTTCTTTATCTCTGTACTTAAATGACTACAATCTTCAGTATTATGGACGACCTGTAGGTTTCTCAGAAGATACATTGGGTACTGTGCTAATCATAAAAGAAACAAAAGTCAATAATAATTGCCCTGGACAGGATAAAATATATAATTGATTTCTAAAACCATTCTTGTCACATTCATTTATGCATTGTGTGTGTAATATGTGGGCATACACATGCCACAGTGAGTGAGCCATTCTACCATGTGATGCTTCAGTTGAATTTAGGGTGTCAAGTTGATTTCAAGTGCCTTTACCTACCACCTACAAAGATTTAGGTTTCAGTCTGTAGCCTCACTTAGTTAGGACATGAAGAGTGAAAGTAACTCTTCTCTTGGGAGAATCTCCTTACTGTGAGCCTTCTCTGACCAGGTTCACTGATGCTGAGGTAGCTTCTTCTTAGTCATCATGGCAATATGTGGAGTTTTAAAAGTGTATGTCGGACAAAACTCTTGTTTTAATATACTTTTCGCATATTCTGTACACAGGGCACAAGTGCTAGAGAGGCTGATGTATAAATCTTGAGATCCTTTTGAAACAGAATAGTACTACAGTGCCTGCAGTAGCTTTGAGTTGGGAGTACCCTGAAAGGCTGTGTCAGTTGGGAACCACAGTCCCACAGCTATATTGAACTGGTAATACTGGTATGTCACCATCACAGTAGATTACAATAGATGAGTGTGAGAGCAGCACTAATTAGATGAATGTGTTAGGATACACACAATCCAATCTAGTGTGAATAATGTCAGGGAACTCAGGTGTACATGGACACAAGCACGGCAAGAGATACCTTGGTATTGAATGAGTCGTAGACAGAGAAATAATCTAACTCTGTGAATCCAAATCCCACTGAAACTCTCTCCTCCTGGGGGTTATAAAAGGTTTTTGCAAACAATTTCTCCCATTTTCCTGGATTTGATAGAATATAAAAACGAATCCTATTTTGTCACAGAAATAGAAGACAAATGAAAGCACTTGGGTTTTTCCTTCCCATTGAATTTCTTCACAATAGTTGAGTTTATGCACATGCCAATCACAGGTCCAAATATATGTGATACATACATGACAGTGATAATACTTTGAAGGAGAAATTAAAATTATCTTCATGTACAAAGCCACATTGCTTTTTAATAATTCAGAAACGATACAGAAATTCTGAAACCACCTCTCGCTCCTCACACAGACTCTTTGTTATCATTCTTCACTGCCAAAGTTCTACAGGGCATTGAAAGTTTCAAATTTTGTTTTAAGAGTTTTAGCTTTAGTTGATTTTTCTAGAAAAATCTTGATCATCAAGGGAAGAAAATATTGGAAGAATACTTCTTATCAACACCACAAGTCTACTCGCACCCTGCCCAAGGATACACATGCACATACACGCACAGAGAGAGAGAGAAAGACAGAGGGAGAGAGAGAGAGAGAGAGAGAGACAGAGAGACAGAGAGACAGAGAGACAGAGAGAGAGAGATTTTACTTGGCCTGTGTCTATTGTGGATTGCATTCCATGTTCTGTTTTGTGTTTGGCATGGACCATGGAAGTTTCAGACTTCAGAAGAGCCAAGGACATGCTGGTGACACCTTTGCCTACTGACTCTTTGGAAATTGCATTTTTCCTTGTGGCAGTGCATAAAACCTAAGAGACTGTGACATTTTTAAAAGTAGGCTTAATGCATGCTTCCATGAAAGCAGCATTTTACAGTGAGCTTTGTAGTAAATCCTTGCTATTTGACCATGAAATACAACCATGGAAACTTCTTCAGTTTTGGTGGCTGTGACTTGAAATGCCTTGAGATAATTTTGCCAGCCTCTTGAAAATCCTTGAAAGGATTCAATGAAGTCATGTCTAGGATGAGATTAACACAATGCCTGGCTCAAATAAGTGCTCAATAATTATGCATAGTATTATACATGAATAGAAAAGTAAATTTTAATTTCAAAATGCAGATACCTACCCACCATCAAAACACAACATTTTAGGGAGAGATGATGTTTCTGTATTATTGATTCAGAAAGAAAACAAAGTCAAGGCTCTCTCTTTTATCGTCTTTGTCCTTTCCTCTCCTGAATCTACCTGTGGAGGGGATCAGATGTATCTTTAGCTATTTTGTGATTCACTCCGTTACACAATTATTTCTTCTTCTGAGAAAGCCAACCAGACTATCTGAAAGCTGCTGCTTTCCACATAAATGTGTCTCAACTATATTTAGCTTGCTTGAATCAGCCTAGAGCCATATATATTTTTATAATGTTTATTTAGCCATGACTTATTTTTTGCCTTTTAAAATAATGGACAGTGGCACACGTATGGCAAATATTTATAGTATTAAATCTCACATTTGTAAATAGTTTAGTAATTTACATATGTCCCTAATTCAACATGTTCATTTGTTTTCAGATTAACCCAATTTTTGTTATTTAAAGAGAACCCTATGTACTTCGAACATGAAATCTGCGTATTTGCTGGTTCTCTTGATGGGTCACCCAGGATATTTCGTTCAGAATTGCACTTCAAATTTACATAGCCTTTACCTTCTCCAAAGAGAGTTATCTCCAGGACATAGATATATAGTCTTAATCCTGACAAATGTTCTAATACCAATAAAGATTTGAACATCACTTGGTAAATTCAGTCTGTTTGGAGCCTGTGCCATCCTGCCATAACAGGTTTTAAACTTAGTAAAATATTCATGGGCATTCTCTAAGAAGTCAGATTGATTGACCACTTAACCAGGTTCTACTTCCTCTCTCTCTATTTCCACTTTTATGTGCGCTGAACTTCCATCATGGATTGTCTTGTTCCCTTTCTTTTGTACCACTCCCCCCTCTATCTCTCTCAGTATCACACTACTTGTGTTTTTTCACTTCCTCCCTCTCTGTACCTACTTTCTTTTTCCTTGTTCTCACTTCCTCTTTTAGTTCTCCTACCTCCTTCCTCTGTACTTACAGTTCCTGTTTCAGTGGTCTAACTTCCTCACTGTCTTACTACTTGCTCTCTAGGTGTTCTTACTTCCTTTCTTGGATTTTCACTTCTTGTTTCCATGTCTCCATTTCCTCTTCCAATGCTCCCACAACCTCTATCACTTATGCTTTGTATCCCTTTCCATACTTTATTTTAATTTAAAACAGTACTCAGCTCAGCAGAAGTCCATTGACCTTCTCATTTCTTTGTTTTTCATTTGTTCACAGGGTGATATGCTATCATAGAGAACAAAATACTGATCAAGGGATATGGAAACCTACTGTAATAATTTAGAATGTTTTGATGATTATGTTTATAAGTTTATATAGTATATGGAAAAATTTTAAATATGTTAAAATTAAATAAATTCTACAACATGAAGAATGAAACGTAATCCTGACTAACACAAACACATACACACACACATACATGCTGTGTATATATGTACATATACATATGTGTGTATATACATACATATATATAAATATATATATATATATATATTTGTGTGTGTGTGTGTTCTCACTTCCTCCTCCCTGTAACTACTTCCAATTTTCCAATTTTGCTGTTCTTACTTCCACTTTCTACTTTTAGTACATCTATTTCCTTTCTTCATGTTTATTTTCCTATTTTTGTGGGATATATATATATATATATATATACATATATATATATATGAATTATTAGAATGGCTTATATGATGTGATCCAGCTAGACAACAATGGCTATCTTAACAACAAAATGTCCAAGAATCCAGGAACTGATCATTCTTTATACCACAGTTGAATCTTGAAGAAGTAAGTTCTAATGTCAGTGAATGAATGACCTTTCCATCTATCAAAGACCAAAAGCTTCCTTTTGGAATGTCCTCTAAATAGGCTGCCTCTTAGATGTATGGCCCCAATTACAGATGGATTTTTCTCACCTCCAAAGACTCAGATTAAAATTTTGTGTCCCCACTTAAAGTGATTTAATTAAAAAAAAAAAAAACAAAATAAAACTATCCCTCAAAGGTTTACCCAGTCACTTGAGTTTTAATTCATTTCAGATGTAGTCAAGTTGACAACCAAAAATAGCCATCACATATATTTAACAATTCTGTCAGTGATTAGGGAGGCCTAGAGAAAAACGTATGAGAAATGAGTTAATACCATCATGGCATAGGAAGCAGCCTTAGTCATCATGGAGGAAGAATGGAGTCCATGCCTTAAATATCTTTAGAAATGTGTGGAGGTTGAGAGCAAAATGCTAAAAAAATAAAATAAAATAAAAAAGAATTGAATTTGTTTGGACATGCATGCTAAGTTATAAAGTGCAGTCCCCATAGGGTACACTAGTAACAGTTTCAACCTATAAACAAGAATATTAGGATTGATTAAACTATGTAAATTAATAGCCAGAGTGTGAGACATTTTTTACAACCTTTATACATGGAGATGTGTTCAAGCAAATGGAGGAAGCTTGAATGATCTATTGCCTTTCATGAGACATCAGAATGCATATTCAATTACATATGTATATTATATAGAATATACATATTATGCATGCACCTACACACACATATATGCACTCTCACTATATATTACATATTCTATGGTTTGGTATTTCATGAAGTCATTGTTTTTAATAGCTGAGTAGTAATCCATTGTGTAAATGTACCACATTTCTGTATCCATTCCTCTTTTGATGGACATCTGGGTTGTTTCCAGCTTCTGGCTATTTTAAATAAAGCTGCTATGAACATAGTGGAGCATGTGTCCTTGTTATATGTTGGGGAATATTTTGGGTATATTCCAAGGAGTGCTATAGCTGGGTCCTCAGGTAAAATTATTTCCAATTTTCTAATTAACTGCCAGACTGATTTCCAGAGTGGTTGTTCCAGTTTGCAATCCCACCAGCAATAGAGGAGTGTTCCTCTTTCTCCACATCCTTGCCATTATATGCTGTCACCTGCGTTTTTTATCTTAGTCATTCTGACTGGCTTTAAGTAGAATCTCAGGATTGTTTTGATTTGCATTTCCCTAATGACCAAGGATGTTGAACATTTCTTTAAGTGCTTCTCAGCCACTCTATATTCCTCAGTTGAGAATTCTCTGTTTAGCTCTGTGCTCCATTTTTAATAGGGTTATTTGGTTCTTTGGAGTCTAACTTCTTGAGATCTTTGTATATTTTGGGTATTAGCCCTCTATCAGATGTAGGGTTGGTAAAGATCTTTTTCCAGTCTGTGGGTTGCCCCATTTTGTCCTATTGACAGTGTCCTTTGCCTTACAGAGGCTTTTCAATTTTATGAGGTCCCATTTGTCAATTCTTGATCTTAGAGCATAAGCCATTGGTGTTCTGTTCAGGAAATTTTCCTCTTTGCCAATGTGTTCAGCGTTCTTTCACACTTTCTCTTCTATTAGCTGCAGTGTATCTGGTTATATGTGGAGGTCCTTGATCCACTTGGACTTGAGCTTTGTACAAGGAGATAAGAATGGGTCAATTTGCATTCTTCTACTTGCCAACTGTCAGTTGAACCAGCACCATTTGTTGAAACTGCTGTCTTTTTACACAGGATGATTTTGGCTCCTTTATCGAAGATCAAGTGACCAATAACATGCAGTTTTTATCACTATTTCTCAGTAGTACAGCTTAAGGTCAGGGATGCTGATTCCTCCAGAAGTTCTTTCACTTTTGAAAATGATTTTTGCTATCCTGGGGTTTTGTTATTCCAGATAAGTTTGAGAATTGCTTTTTCTATCTCAGTGAACAATGAGTTGAATTTTTGATGGGAATTACGTAGAATCTGTAGATTGCTTTTGGTAAGTTGGCCATTTTTACTATGTTAATCCTGCTGAGTGAGCATGGGAAATCTTTCAATCTTCTGAGGTCTTCTTCAATTTCTTTCTTCAGAAACTTGAAGTTCTTGTTATAGAGATCTTTCACTTGCTTGGTTAGTGTCACTCCAAGATAGTTCATATTATTTGTGACTATTGTAAAGGGTGTTGTTTCCCTAATGTCTTTCTCAGCCCATTTATCCTTTGACTAAAGGAAAGCTACTGATTTGTTGGAGTTAATTTTATATCCAGTCACTTTGCTGAAGTTGTTTATCAGCTGTAGGAGTTCTCTCGTGGATTTTTTGTGTCACTTATTATACTATCATATCATCCAAAAATAGTGATATCTTGACTTCCTCCTTTCCAATTTGTATCCCTTTGATCTCCTTTTTGGCCTGGTTGCTCTGGCTAGAACTGCAAGTACTATATTGAATAGATAGGGGGAGAGTGGGCAGCCTTGTCTTTCCCTGATTTTTGTGGGGCTGATTTGAGTTTTTCTTCATTTAGTTTGATATTGGCTATTTGTTTGCTGTATATGGCTTTTATTATATTTACATATGGACCTTGAATTCATATTTTCTCTAATACTTTTAGCATGTCATGGTATTATATATTGTCAAAGGCTTTTTCAGCATCTAATAAGATGATCATCTGTTTTTGTTTTTGTTTTTTTTTATTTGAGTTCATATATATTGAATTACATGGATGGATAGATTTCCATACATTGAACTATCCCTGCATCTCTGGGATGAAGTCTACTTGCTCATGCTGAATGATCATTTTGATGTGTTCTTGGATTCGTTTTGCAAGAATTTTATTGAGTATTTTTACATCAATATTCATAAGGGAAATTGGTCTGAAGTTCTCATTCTTTGTTGGGTCTTTGTGTGGTTTAAGCATCAGTGTAACTGTGGCTTCATAGAATTATTGGGTAGTATTCCTTCTGTATCTATTTTATGAAATATTTTAAGAGATATTGGTATTAGGTCTTCTTTGAAGGTCTGACATAAATTTCCTTATTTTTTCAACAAAACAAACTAAGACTCAAAGAAGCAAACTGCCATACACCCAGATCCTGATTTTAATGGCACAAATGAATTGTGAAAAAGCTGGAGTCCCTAAAAAAATATGTGTGTCTCAGAAAGTTGGACGTAAATCAAGTCTCAAGACAGATGTGATAACCAAGTATGTCAAAGCTACCCAGAACTTAACCTTTCCAACTTCTAATTTGGCAAATCTGGAAGTCTTTAAGCATAATAGGTAAAGGAGTTGGTAGGCTGAGAACTGCAACAGCAAAATTGGCTTTGGCTCTACCATGAAGTCAATGACAACAACAACAATAATACCATTTTTACAATCTATACCAAAGTATTTAATACATATCAAATTTTTTAGAATTAAATGGTTACTTAATAGTTATAGTCATTGGACTTTCTTGTCATTTTGACATAAACTAGAGTCATCTGAGAAGAAGGAAGTACAGTTGAGGAATTATCTTCATCAGATGAGTTCTTGAAATAACTGAAGGAATTGTCTTCAGTGATGATTGCTAGAGAAGGGGCAGATTACTGTGTGGAAGCTACAATATCCAGTCAGCTGAACCTGTGCCATATATATCATTAATTAATAAATTAATAATATCAATTTAATTATATATAAATCATATATATATATATATATAATAAGTCATGGGGAGCAAGCCAATAAGCAGAAAAGCTAGTAAGCATCACTCCTGACTTCCCTAGGTAAGTGATGAAATATTACCTGGAATATAATACAAAATAAATCCTTCCCTCCCAAAATTGCTTTTGGTCATGGTATTTGTCAGCAACAAAAAGCAAGCAAAAACACTGGTTGTATGGAAGATTTAAGACATAGATTGGCTGATGCCAAAGAATCCCAAATAAATGATATATCCACCCCAACTCTGCACACACATACACATGGTAGTGGAATATATTCCAAGTGCTTCAGTTAGAGTTGTGCAAAGCCACTGTTTCACCACTGCACAGACCGGAAGTTCTATAAATAACTGCAGTAGGGAGGACTTCAAACTCCCCTCAACTTGCTTGTAGGGATTGTATCCATTATCTAAGACCTATAGTCAGTTTGTCTGCATGACATGACAACTTGACAGTTATACATAATTTTGTCTCTTTCCTCCTATAAATTTAAAGACTTTGGTTTAATACAACTTAAAATAATCCTAGAGATATTTGTGCAATACTTCTCAAAACCACCAATGTCATCAAACACAAGACAGAAAGAATAATTAACTGCAGTGTAGCAACTTGGAAACCAAAAAGGAACATCAGGTTAAAACAAAGAAAATGTTAAAACACATTGAAGAGTTAGTTTACAATAACATGCAATCATTGATCCTGGGATGGTGACAAGCCTACCATCCATACTGTAGATGCCTACAGTAGTCGAAATGGCCTTGATAAAATGGGAACCAATATAGTATTTTAAATATTTATTAAAAATTTATAACAATAAGTTATAATCATGCATAGTGGAGCACACCTACAATCTCAGCACTCAGAAAAAGAAGTGGGTGGACAAGGGTTCAAATACATGCTTATCTACACAGTAAGTTTAAGACCAGTCCCGCCCATATGAGGCCTTGTCTCAAAAACTGAAAGAACTCTGTTTTAGGAACCCAACCCAGACTCTTGTGATCTCGTTACCCTAAGGTACTCTCCTTCTACCAATGGCCTGATCACATCTGTATTAAAGTTTCTTCCTTATAAATGCCATGTTTTTAAAAGTAACATTATAAATTAACTAAAAATGAATAAATTTATATTGAAATGCTGTTGAGTAGACAAGGGTAAGAAACAAATCTCTACAGAAATAAGATAACTTGAAAGTCATGATTTTACCTCCAGGAAAATACTCTAATCGGGCAGAGTGGGGAGAGATATTCCTACAATATGACTCAGAGGCTACATCAGCTATTGTGCAATATATATTTACAAGTTCATATATTTTTTATAAGAGGAATGGTATTTTCAAGTTAAAAATAAACAAAGATATTAACTTTAGCTTCTAAAGAGTTTATTGAGTGATCTCAGATTCAGTCTCTCAATCTTTGTATAAAAAAAAATACAAAACTGAGAAAATACTTTGTTATCCTTCACTTGACAAGGATGGACTGAAGCAATTTTATGTTTGATGAAGTGTTGGGAGTCATGAGAGCACACAAGGGAAAGATGGACACAAACATGATCTTTTCCAGGTCAGCTATTGCATTTTCCAACTTCACCCTGCAGAAATCAAAGTATGTAATGAGATTGGAAAAATCTAAAGAAAGGAGAGTTAACATGCTGGAATGTACCACAGCTTCCTGTAAGGAGTGCAGGGTTAAATGATGTTCATTGCAGGGATGCATAAGGCTAAGTTATACTCACTTTCTCTAAGAAGGGGACAATTTTGATCTTTTCTGAGAAAGGAAAAGCTTTTCCTTTCCACAGCTAATAGACTGAGGTGTAAATGTGGAAGCCCAGTGCATGAACTGAGCTGTCTCCAAGTATAAGTGTATCCCTGATTCATTACCTCTGGGTTTAATATAGTGACTACTAGTATTTTGCTATTTATGTTTGCTTGTTAACAGGAAGTACTGGCAATCTTTAATGAAAACTTAAAGTTTTCTTTGAAGTGATGGTATACTGTTCCAAAATTTCTTTATGTTTAGCATTTATTTTCTTCATAGTTTTCTTTGCAAGATAGGTCCTGCATCTTCTACGTATTGATCTTAGATGATTAACTGGATTTCCAGATTTTGGATCATAAATTCTCTCCAGCAGGATGATTTGTGCAGTTTTCCCACTGCCATTGGAGACAAGAGGTTGATCAGAGGACATATGTCAGATTTCACCTGTGGTATGTACAACCCAGCATAACTATCTCTTCATGCTACACTTGTTTTTCATAGTTTGATGGGGGAATAATTGACCATAGAAGGCATCAGTTAGAATGTACACAACTCAGAGCTATCTAGTAAATCTTATAAATTTTACAGCCCTTACTCAAAATTCAATGCTTGGGTATTTCCTTTATCCTCAATGTGGTCATTTATTCTCATAGAGTTGTTTCTAATTATACAGCTATTTTATAGGCTTTATTCAGCTGTCTACACAGAACATTTCTATTTCTGCTCATTTTTATATAATTGAAGTGAAGCAGCTTCAATTATAATTCTTCAATTGTAATTATTCGAATATACATTCTCTCACAGAGAAACTTTATGGGGTTTGCTCGGTTTTCTGAGATCCATCCATGTGATAGAGTGCCCCAATCTCCTTTTCATTTCCCTCACAAGCTGGATTGCTTGAATACAACATACTGGCTGGTTGATTTGTGCAGTGGTTGATAGATATGTATCCAACCTCCAGATCTGGGAAATAATGCCTGCACACACGTTTACCTACAAATTTGAGTAGATATTCATGTCCAGTTTTCACTGTTAGAATTCTAGGAGTAGAATGACTGGGTCATGTGAAAAGTTTACATTTAATTTTGTAAGAAGCTGCCCAAATATTTCACATCATCAATATGGAAGCTCAGACATCCCTGTTTCCTGTCTGGCCAGCATTCAGCATTGTTTACGGCTTGTATAAAAAGCCTTCCCATCTTTCTGACAGGTGCATGTTTGTAGTGTCTCCTGACATATCTCTAAGTCAGGATCTGAGTAGACTTTCTCTCTCCTAAAGTCTCCTAGCTGATCTAGTTGAAAATAAATGTTGTTTCAATGTGTATTTTAAAAATTTTGGCATTGTCTCTATAAATGCTATATTTTGAGCTGCATAAGTATCTTTACAATGAAGCCAATCTTGTCTTTTTTCCCTTTTATGGGTCTTGGTTTCATACTCACATGTAAGAATACTTGACTGGTCTAAGTTAATAGATTTATCTGATGTTTTCCTCTGAGGGATAGTTTTCTCAATTATATTTGGCTTAGACTATTTCTTAGCTGCCATGTATGTGGATAAGGATGGTGGTATTTTCTTTGGTGGATCCCTAGTGTCTCACCATCTGTTGAAATGATTCTTTTCCATGCACTCAACTTATGATGTTCTAGAAAATCATTTAATGAGAGTGTGCATGAGGATGTTCATGGATGTTCTGCTATGCTGCATTGCCTTCAGTGCCCATCTCATGCCCAAGTCATAGCAAGCATGGGTAGTATCAGCTTGCTAACCAAGATCTTAATTTTAATGATTCTGGCTACTCAAATCCCTTTGGATTTCCATGTAAACTCTAAGTGCAGATTGTTGATTTCTGAAAAATAACACTCTAGAATTTTGATGAGCCTCACAAAGAATTTATAAACTCATTTAGAAAGAAATGCCACACTGAATACATTTCATCAGATTCATGGAAATAGACTGTCTCCCATTTGCTCACATCTTCTTTAATTTCTCACAATGATAGTTTTATATCTTACCATACATACATTACAGTTCATTTCTTCAATGCACTTATAAGTATTCGTTGTCTTTTGTGCTATAATGAGCATAATTTTTTCTTCCCTTTGTTAACATATTATTCTTTGATAGGATTTAGAAGCACAAATCATTCTCATGTGTACCCTTAGTTTCCAAACTCCATAACTGACTTATTAGATTTAGAAAATATGTTTGTGTATCCATTAGATAATTTAATCAAGGGATCATGCGCTCCACCCGAAGACAATTTTCTTTCCTTTTTCTAACCTCAATCCTTTGTTCTGTCTGCCTCTCATTCCTGTTGTCCTCTTCCTTCACACCCACATATGTTCACCTCAAACTAAAGCTTAAATTAAATTCATCTCATTTTGTCTTGATTTTGCTCAAGAGAAACAGAATCATTTCTTGCTTGACACTGGATGTGGTTTTAGTTTCAGGTTGTTCTCTGACGCCTCCCTATTTAGAAATTAGTGTCATTTTTAGAAATGACAAATATCCCATTTAGAAATTAGTGTCATTTTAGAAACTCTTGCCATTTTTGTCAACCGCCTTTGCCTGTTAAGAAAAGAATACATTTCTCTTCCTTTCCTGTTTGGATGCAGAACACATTGACTCTTTAGAAAGATAAAATTATAACTAGGCTATGGTGTATAAACTCTTAAAATATTTCCATATTTAAATATTTAATCTTGATTTTCATTTTTGCATTTATGGAGGAAAATATGCTGTCGCACTTTTTTTCTGGTAGATTTGGCAATCTAGCAGTAACTTCACAGAATGAGCACAGAAGTAAATCTACCTGTATTTCCATTTTCTCTGACTCCAGAAAGCAGTTTTGAAGTATTAAAGACACTTCTTGCCTATTTGAAAAACAGCTCACCAGTAAATACATCTGTGTCTAGACATTCCTTGTAAAGTTATTTTAATTGCCAGACCAATTTAATTATTGGTAGTTATTTCAAATCATATTCTTTTTTAAAAAGTGTGTGTGTGTGTGTGTGTGTGTGTGTGTGTGTTCACATGTGAGTGTGGAATCATACTTGGAAGTCAGAGACTAAATTCCTTGGGTGTTGTTTCTCCTTGGCCATGTTTGAGACAGACTCTAGTTTTTGCTGTGTGCATTAGGCTGTCTTGCCTGTGAGTGTTCAGGGTTCTCCTGGGTCCAATCCCATTTAACTGCAGAAGCACTGCACTTACAGATGAGCACAGAAGCATCCAGCCATGCACAGTATTGTGGATACAAACTCAGGTCCTCACACGTGTGTGAGCACTTTGTACACACAACAGTCTCCCCGCCTTGAATTCTGCTCTCACAATGTGGCGTTTTTCCTATGTGTGACTGAAATAGCCTTGCATGAAAGCTACAGAAGCATTATATTTGCTTCTCCTTATGAAGCAAAATGCCACGCAACATGCTCCATTGCAAATTACAGCAGAGGGCATGCAGACTCTTGCTCTCATGTATTAGAGTTTCACAGTCCATCACCATCACTCAATTTCTCCTGCTTTTTAAATATAAAGGGAAGTATAAATTTATTTGTGAAATGTAAGAAGTGTGTGAAAGTGTTAGAAGTCCAGATTATATCACAACATAAAAGTTACTTTGTGCTCTTTCTGGACTATCCATACATAAAACACTATATTGAGGTTTAGAATACTATGCTAAAAACTATAGTCACTAAAACAGGTCAGTGAGATGTCTCACTGGTTAAAGGTAACAACCATAAATCTTGATAACTGGAGTTTGATCTCTGTGATCCACATTATTAAAAGAGAGAATCACATGATTTCTGCAAGTTGTCTTCTGAATTCACATAGTCCACGACATTAGCTGTCCCCTTGAGAGATAAATAAAATGTAATGTTTTCTTTCTAAAAACTAAACATCTACCACTCAACGATATGCTTGACTAACTTCTGTATTATAATAGTTAAGCTATTTTATATCTATAATCTAGAAACATACTAAGTTAGTTCTCTGATGTTCCATGCTTTCATGGTTGAGCTCATTGTTTCCCAAGTTTCTGGTCAACAGTCATTCCTGCTTGAGCTTTCATTGCTTATTCTGCCTTTTTCTACAAATATACATGGGAATAATTTCTCTACATCAAACTCACTAATGTTATAAAAAGTTCCACTCCAAAGCAAAGTCCATAATCGAGAGGAGTCAGGACAGGACTATGAGGCAGAAACTATGGAGGACTACTGTGTTGCTGGCTTAATCACAGGTCATGCTCAGATGGCTTTCTTACATAGCCTAGGACCTGCCTAAGGATAGCTTCACCTCATTCATTCACAGGGATGAATCTTATCACATCAATTCACAATCCAGACAATCCCCACAGACATTCCCATAGACCTTATTCTCATCTTGGCAGTTACTCAAATGAGACTTCTTTCTCCTGTGGATCTCGTTTGTGTCAATGTGACAGCTAAGGATAACTATGACATTTTTTTAGGTAACAGGCTCCTTTAGGTTTTGAAAAAATGAGAACTATTGAAAATGTGATAGGGCATCTTTCTTCATCCTAACTTTGAATAATATTCTGCTCTTTGAACTGTGTCATCATCAACTTTGTCACAATGGTTAAGGTAGATTCACTACCCTTGGCTGTTCCCATCTCCATGTGTACTGGGTCTCACATTCCTCAGCTTCTCACACCTTGTACCTTAGCAGAAACCCAAATAAGGTCACATGTTTCTTCATGTTGACAACCTCTAGCCTCAAATTTAAACATCAAGTATTGATTATTTCATATGTCTTGGTGTTCTTAGAACCATTACTATTATGTTCACAAAATATTTTAAGGATCATTCTAATAATTATCACTTTTGTGATCCCTCTCAGGCCCTGCACTTATTATGGGTTCTCTGGAGAATGTGCTACAACTGAGTTCCTGGTCATCGAAGACCTTGCTGTGTAGTTGCAGGGTGTTCTTCAGCCAAAGAGTGTTGCACACACAGTTTAACAAACAGTTATTTGCAGTGCTTTATAATAGCAAGGCAGACATTTGGGAGTTAAATGATTAAAATATAAGCAACAAAGAGCTGACATTGACTGGAAATTTAAAGTGAGAAATCGTGTAATTTTCAACATGATACTTCTCTCTCTGGTTGCACACTTTTAGCCATTTATTTAAAACCCCCACCTCTTCTGTGACTACAAAATGCAGTAAATTTTCTGTGACCAGTAAGGAAAACTGAAAGATTAATTTTAATGAAATTACAATCACAGAATGAGTAGAGTCAAATTTTAGGGTTTTTTTGTTTTTTACAATTTTTAATTTTTTTGGTTGATTTTTTATTAAGATGCAGATCTATGAACAGAACAATTTTTTTGGTAGATACATCACAGTTCCTTGTAAATATAACATGTGAAAAGTTAGTAGAAAATGAAAATCTGAAAATTATCTGAATCTGAAAGTGTTAAACAATTTCTGGGGCGCATTACTGTGGATCACTTCACAGAAGACTGGTGCATAACTGGGTAGACAGTATTTAATTATTCTGACTTCTTTAACCGCACACAGTGGGTCCTTCAGAGTTTGGCATAGTCTTTAAGAATCATCCATAGTTTCTGGCTCAGCATGATGTTCCCTCTAGCCTTCAGTTTGCCACTGAAGAAGGCCTTCTGTGGATCAAGCTTTCCCAGGACCACTTCCATGAAATCCTCATCAGAGGTTATGATGGTCGTATCAGCAGAGCCCTTTGCAGGGCCTTCGTACACCTGCCCAGAGCCATTCTTCAGGTCAATGGTCCACATGGCTGCAATGGTCCCACCTTTCCTGATATGCCATTCAAACACAGCATTTACTTTCTTTACCACCTCATATCCAACATTCTTGAGGCGGCAGCCTATTTCCCTGAATATAAGAGCACTCTGAAGCTCTCCACCCTCTTATGTGTAGGTCCCTGTATATATGTCTGTGTATCATGTGCACACAATGCCTTTAGGGACCAAAAAAAAAGAATGTTGGATACTCCAAAATAGAAGTTTCAAGTGTGAGGCACCATTTGGTTGGTGGAAACTGAACCTGCATTCTCTACATGTGCAGCCAGGGTTCTTAGCCACTAGCCACTTCTGCAGTCTCCCTGAATTATATCTTTTGTGAAAACCAAGTCATCAGATGAATGACTATTTATAATATCAACTGCAATATTATCTCTTTGCTGAGTAAAGTCTCTTCATACAGATCTTTATTTATAAAGCAAACATGAGATGAACAATTTGCTCTGAGTTCTGAGGTAGTTCCTAAAGATAAAAGGTCAATAAATCAGATTTTGTTCTTTCTGACTAATTTTGTTCAGTTCTAAGAGAGCTGCAAATATTAGATTTTTAGAACAAGAGTAATGCAGTGGACTAGAGCTGGTTAAATTCATGACACTATAAAATTCAGTGGAAACTTTCAGAACAGAATAAATAGTAAGGTTGTGAAGGAGAAGCAGGATGAACCTATGAGCCAAGAGGAAAGGCTTCTGAGCAACAGGGAGGTTAAGACTGTGGTATGAAGATGCCATGTCTAAGATGGATGGTTATCTCTGTCTTTCCACAACGTCAAAACTTACAGAATAAAAATAAAGTCATATAATGAGTTGGTGTCATTGCTCTCACTTTGCCAAATAGTCCTTATTTCCCTTCATAGGTGATCATTGGTAAAAATGGTTCTTTTATTCTAATCTTGATTCCCAGATATATATATATATATATATATATATATATATATATATATATACATATAGTGTAATTATAAGTAATTTCAACTATCTATCTATTTATATTTATTTATTATCTATCCTTATCTGTCATCTTCAATCTTCATGTAGGTCACAGAATGACTACAATGCATTACAGATGTCTTAGCAGAGTTCAGAGGCCTTATTGAGGGCTAAAGAGAGTGTCTCTGTAGGAGGATAAGCCCTTCTAAAGAGTTCCTCCAGATGCAGAGTGAGCCACAAGGTCACTGACTTGAGCTGAGTTCTGAGGTTAAACCAAGCTACAGAAGTGAAGTGGATTGTTGGAGCAGCCCCAGCAGATTTTTTTCGGCAGTGGAAATAAGTGAGCTGAGGGCCTAAGAACCTGGGATAGTTTGTATTTCTGCACCTATAGGCTCATTGACATGCACACACACACACACACACACACACACACAGAGTAATGAGAATGCAGGTTGATGGGGACCATTGTCAACCTTGTCTTTGAGGATGAGGAAATGGCACCTTTTTGCAATCTGTATTTATGAGTTCTGTAGCCTATATTTTTGTATAGTTTTATTATGTCCTTATGTTCATATGATCCTGACACTATTAAGCAAGTTTATAAAGCTTACTAAAGAAGAAACCAGAGGAAGAAGAAAAATGACAAGATTGTACTTACTCATTTGTACCAGAAGGTGATAGAATCCACACAATGTCCTAAATTAATGAATGGGCTCCCAGCACAAATGCTTTTGACTTCCCAGAGAACGTCTAAGTGGGAACCTGGAAGCTCTTGATCTCAAGTAATTTAGATGACATAGGAAAGTGGAAATTTTCCTAAATAGAATCATAAAAGAACCAGTCTTGAAGATGGAATTTCCAAACTAGTTTTTTCAGCAGAGACCAGCTGGCAAAGAGTACTGGCAAAGCTGAGAACTAAATGATGCTCTAACTGACCGCATGTGTCCACTGAGATGACCAGTCAGGCACCAAATGAAAGAGAAGATGGTGGGCAAGCCCCAGAAAGAATGGCTGTGAAGGAATGCTTTCAATTCACTGTCACCAATTCTTACAAGTATAAAATTTACCTAAAAAGTCCCAAATCTAGGTATTCGTATTTTTAAATATTGATTGTTTTTTAAGATTTAAAATTTTAATGTATGTGTAACTGTGTGAGCATATGTGTGTGATTTTATACACATGAGTGCAGGTATTTGTGAAATCCTAGAGAGGGTATCATATTCTGTGGAGCAGGGAATATGGGAGGTTTTGAGCCATCTGACATGGGTGCTGGGAACTCTGGTTCTCTGCAAAAGTGGTACACACTCTTGAACACCAAGCCATCTCTCTTGACAATTATTTTTTATGAAAAGGATATGAATCCCAAACAAAACACTTCCCAGACATATCATATTTAAAAATAAAATGAGAGAAACAAAAAAAACCAGCCAGGAATCAGGAATCAATATGTCTATAGACATTGTTAAATAGATCAGTCCTCCAGAGGAAACAGTTCTTCATCTACAACCAAGAAGTGATAAGTTGTGGAATGAGACTCTAATTGGAAAGGTCTGAAACATGAAGCCACCTGTGTTGACACTGGACACGCGCGGCCTTAAGGTCTCCCATTGCTGGCTGCTCATCTTCATCAAGTCAGATTTATTCTGTTCCCACATACACAAATCCTGCTGATAAACTTACTAGTAAATGGCAGAGATAGTTAGCCTTTCTCAGAAATACGTATCATTTGTGGTTTCATATTTTTATCTTTCCAAAATATTATTTAAGGAACACATTCATCCAACTCTTTTTACTTTCATATATTCTCCCCCATAAATAGCACTGCCATAGATTATTATTGGAGAGCTGTCTCGATAAGACTTTGCAAATGTGCCAACGAGAGCAGGATGCAGTTTCCAGGATTTGTGTAACTGAAATGACAGAAGCACATTTATTTCTGAGTGGTTTATTGGATAGAAGTCAAGCACTATATTGACTTGGCTCTACAAGAGATTCGCTTACGCGCCCTTTAGGATATTATGCTCTCTTGGCAAACACTAAGTGCTAACTCTTCTCCCTTGGGAAGGAAGTCTATCCTGCCAGAGCCAAAGGGTGGACATGATAACCTCACAGGTATTTTTTTAACCATGCCTACTGTGATTTGAGATGAATAGACAGCTAGCTCTTCTTACATATTTCATTTTAAAATGATTTGCAATAAATTGTCTTAAATATATCCAATAAATATACATCTTTACTTTAACACATGCAGTGTTGAATTTCCGCAGTGTTCTAAAAAATGTCTCCCAGTTATGTTTGGCTTTGTTATAAAATCTTCAGGGAGAACTTTAAAAGCCAGTATTTTGTGCATTTCATAGGGAATGTCGACTTGGCTTCATTTTGTAGAGAAGAATGTTTTCTCAGTAATTTTATCAATATAGTTCATCACTGGTATATATCCCTTTGTTTTTCTCATAATTTAACTAACTCCATAATTTACAAATATTGTCATAATATATTTTCACTTATGAAATTTAATAGGCAATAATGAAAAACAATTGAGAATGTTTTATATTTTAATTTTTGTTACATATTCTTTCTGATACAATATATTTGTCATTAAAACCAGCCTTGAGTTTTCTGAATTAAGATATGAACTTTTGCATATATAATACAAAATATATAACATATATTTATGTTATAACATATATAATACAATTAAATATCCATAAATGTGATAATCTGCTGTGTTTGTGTATGTCTCTCTTCTCCATGTTATTAGGCACATGGAATTTGAATTTTGTTACAAAGGTTGTTTTTTAGGTGAAGGGTATGACATAGAATAAGTGCCTCCAAATGACAGAAAAGTGAAGACTCCATCCTTTTTTTTCACCTGAAGAAGCCACTCTCTTCTCAGTATGGACAGAGCTCTGTTCCGGTCTGTGGGAACAGTGAAGTTCTCATACTACCCATGCTCCTGAAGGAGTCTATTCTGGGTGATAAATGGAACTGCTGACCTGATGTGTGTCACACAAAAATCTGAACATTTTCTTTGTGGAACCCCAGTGGATCACTGCCCAGGTCTTCCTTGCATGGCATCTGGCATTCTTTGTGGAAAATCTGGATGCTTCATATTGGAAGTGTTGAAAAACAGCTCTCCAATCAATCCAAAGAGCACAGCTTAGGTTATGGTCCTTTCAGAAAAAAACAGAGCTTCAGGATAGCTTCAGATTCCTTGCAAAGTGTGGAACAGTCCCTCATGCCCACTAAAATTCAGACCATCTTTCTTCTTTTCTGTGTAGTTTTAGACCTGATTTAGCACAGGGCAATCAATTTCCCAAGTGCATGTTGAACAGACCTTCATCTGATCCACACAAAGTTTATCTCTTAGGATGCAGCCGTGCTCTCTGGGGATTGCTCTTGACCCCTGGAACTCTGTGCAATATGTGATCATATTCTAACCTATACCGAGTAATGGTATTTTCTTCGAAATGACCACCAGAAGTAAAGCTGAAATTTAAAACGTGTTCTTTCTAAGCCTAGAAAAAGCTGTGAAGTGGAAATCGGCTTTGAAGTGCTAGTAATAAGACAAGTTTCAGGACAGTCTGTATTGTACATAACTCAGCAACACTGCTCTAGCCTGAATCTTTGTATTCTTCATAGAAAACTATGATATTTTTTTTCTCATTCTGATCTTTGACTCTTATTCTACCAAGTTCTGTGAACACATCCTCATTAACCTGTGTTAAACTTTACAATTTGAAGACACCTTATTGTGATTCTGCCTGAAGCAGGCACAAGGAAAAAATTTGAGAAAATTGCTTATTATCTATTGTGTTCTGAGAAAATCAAGCTGGAAATATCACTCCTGGATAGCATGTGTGGGAAGGTGGCCTGGTGCTCTGTATACAAATGTTCACTTCTGAACCTGGAGATCTGGTTGCTGCTGCCCAGACAAGTGAATTCTCATGTACACTGGTATAAATCTTGCTCCCAATTTAAAATTGGTTGGTTCATAAACGGTATGAGTCTGTGATTGGGCAGGAGAGAGAGAGAAAATAAGGACTTAAGGATTGAGTGAGGGGCCTCAGGGGATACCAGAGGAGAGAAGGAAAGAGAATTAAAAGAGGAGTGGCCATCATGAGGCCAGATGGACCATGAGCACATGACGTGGAGAAATGTATCCAGAGGACAGGTTGATGGAGCAAAGGCAGCCTCGGCGAGACTAAAACAGAGAATAACAAGGAGCATATGGTTTGCAAATAGTTGAGAATAGCATAGAACCTGCCCAATCCTGGCTTATAGCTTGTAAATAAAGTACCAGGTTTTTGTGTCTTTTACATGGGCTAGTTAAAACCTATAATTCATTTACAAGCATGAGATGCCTCATACAGGCAAAGGAAGGGTCATGATTCTGTCAAACTCAACCACTCTTATTTTAAGTCATCGCTGAGCAGTAGACACCTATCCAGGATTTTCTGTGTGATCACAAATGCCTTCTAAGTCTCCTTCTCTTGCTTCAACTTTCACTGTACATTTTTAGCCAAGAATAGTTACCTAGATATGAAAACATAAGCAGATTCAACAATTGTGTAAAATTAGAAATTATTTACAACCATGAAGTCAAAATAAAACCCTATTTTTCAAATCAAGCAACTATTTGTATCAAAGACTCACCTTTCATATTCCTGCAAGGATTTGATAAATTTCTCTGTTTTGGTAGTTAACAAGCATTGCATTTTTATGATTTTGGAAATCGACAGCTGGAGCTTGGAAAGTCTAGTCTTTGCCTGGGCAAAGGTGGATAGAAGACTTGAGGTGACCTTTTCTATAGAAAACTATGTTCTGTTATATTGCTATAATTTAATACACAATTATTTCCTTAATTTACTCAATAGTCAAGATAATTCATTTAACATAATTAAGGTAAAATTTATAGGACAGTGATTCTCAACCGTCCTATTCCTGAGACCCTTTAATACAGTTCCTCACAATGTGGTGACCCCCAACCATAAAATTATTTTGCTGCTACTTCTTAAATGTAATTTTGCTACTGTTATGAATTGCAAGGCAAATATCTGATATGCAGGATACCTGATATGTGACCCCAAAGGGGTAGTGGACCCCAGGTTGAGAACTGCTATAATAGAGATTATCATGAACATTTTGAAAATCCAGATAAAGAAGCAAAACCCAAGAATTAGGATCATAGGTCTGTCTCTGGTAGAAGCTGTCCTTGCCTCTTTATGTGGTATGCAGCATTCAGAGACATGACTCCAGCTCACACTCAGGGTAACTGTCTGATGTTTTAAATAAGCACATGGGCTCACTTCCTTTACTGATTAATATCTTTAATGGCAATACTGTGAAGTGAAAATTGTTATAATTCATTAAACTCTTCTAAACATTTATTTTCATTTTTTCTCATTGAAAATTATTTCAACATTAATGCTTAGATACATGATGTGTGTGTGATGGGGGATTCGGGTTGCATATCTACAACCAAAATGATTACTTGAATTTTTGTAATCTATAATTGGGGAATATGTAGAAAACCTGATACTATACACTTGTTAGAATGTCCTCAAGAAAGTGGGTTTATGGTCTAAAACCTAACCCTGTGTAATTTCTCATTGTGATATCTTTCAAACACACTTTTGGCATTACTTACTAGAAGAGAATAGCATTGGTAAATTTAAATTATTTTCTATTTTTATTCATCTATATTTCTATATTAAATAAAAAGTTATTTCCTGGAGTTCATTTTACACAAGACTACTTACTCTCTCTACGGTTGTATTATTAATGTTAAATAGGTTCTATTTTATTACCATAGCAATGCTCGTAAGCACTTACTCAGTATATTAAAATGACAGCAGGTTTCACTTATTTTCAGATTACTTGTATTGTGTGAGTGTTGCAGAGTGGGTTTGGTCATTCACAGTTTTCATTATTCATTCCACACTCATCTTCATTGTTCCTAAGATTATCCAATATTTTTACTGGAAGTTATGTCTATGTAATTAGGTGAGAAAGCTGTGATGTTCATGTGCATGTCTGCACTGCCTGAGCTTCCCATCAAAGTCATCCCTTGCACATTGCTTGTTTCACACAACAGCTCATTTCTCAGAGAAACACAGGTAGAACAGTCTGGCTAGTTGCTTAATTCATGATTGACGTTACTATGAGCCATATACAACTGTCGAAAATCAAAAATTTTGAGGAGTCAGGAAACTCTGCGGTTATAAAGTTACTGCAACTGAGAGGCTGAGAGCAGAGGCACCATAATGTAACTGGATCCAGGGCCATGTTTAAAGTATGGAAACCTGTAGCCACGATGAGCACCTCTCCCACCTACAGTCTAGGTGCTATTCAACCATCCTGGTGCCCATTAGTGTAGCTGCAAGGATCTACTAAAGTGTTCTTTGGGACTAGTATCTACCACTCCCACAAAAATCAGTGAGTTACACTGGGCTATCAAAAATTTTCAGCATTCCACATTTTTATGTGAAGACAATTAAGATCTATTTGAATCAGTTGTGTTTAAGTCCCAAGGAATTTATTCACTAAATTCCAGTAGCTATATTCATTTTCTGTCTCCCAGAGTGTACTTTTAAATTTATTTATTTATTTATTTATTTATTTATTTATATCTCAAAAGCTGCCCCTATCCAGTGCCAGCTTCACAGAGAACCTCCCCTCCTTCTTCCCTCCCTTCTGAGAAGGTGGGGCCCTCTTGTATATCCCCCCATCATGGCACATCACATCCTCTCCTACTGAGGCCAGACCAGGCAACCCTGTGTGAGTAAATACCACCGTCAAGCAACAGCTTTAGAGAGTTTCCATTCCAGTTGTTGGGGGACCCACATGGAGACTAAGCTGCATGTCTGCTACATATGTGCCAGAGGCCTCATTCCAGCCCATGTGTGTTCTTTGGTTGGTGGCTCAGCCCCTGAGAGCTCCCAGAGGTCCAGGTTAGTTAGCTTTCTTGGTCCTCCTGTGGGCTTTCCATCCTGTTCAGGGCCTTCAATCCTTCCCCTAACTCTTCCATAAGAGTCTCCATCCAATGTTTGACTGTGGGTAACTCTCCTTTTCAGTCGGCTGCTGGATAAAGCCTCTCAGAGGATAATTGTGCTATACTCCTTTATGCAAGCATAACAGAACATCATTAATAATATGAGGGATAGGTTTAAAGTTGAGCCAGATATTAGTTGGTGGCCATCCCTTCTGTCTTGCTCCATCTGTGTCCCTGCATTTCTTTTGGGCAAGACAAATTTTGAATTTGGTGAAAGTATTGTGGTGACTTGGTGTCCTTTCTCTCTACTGGAGATCTTGCTTGGGTATAAGAGGTGGCCTTTTCAGGTTACATGTCCCCACTGTTAGGCATCCTGGCTAAGGTCACTCCCATTGACTCCTGGGACCCTCCTCAATTGCAGGTCTCTGGGACTTCCTGAAAATTCCCTGCATTGAATGTGGGGTCCTCCAGGATCAAGAGTCCAGATCAACTAAAGGAGACACAAAAACCTGGGTAGTGTAGCGTAAATTATCTCTGGCACTAAGATTCAACCAGAGCCACATACTCATAAATCAGTAATGTTATTGGGTCACATTCATTGAAACCAGTATCAAACTTGCAAAAGCCATGGTATTTGTGTTAATCATTCCACAAAATGAAAGTCAAGTACGTAGAGTGATGGGTCACAGAAAACCTCATTCTTGGCACAATTTTATGCTTGTCTTTCTATAGGTTCATAGCTATTATGTGTGTGTGTGTGTGTGTCTGTGTGTGTGTGTGCGTCTGTGTGTCTGTCTTTGTCCTGTGAATGTACATGACTTCAGATAAGAGTATGTTTTCCAATAATCATATAAGATCATCCTTATGCAACAGTCAAGAGACCTGTTTTATTTTTCCTTGTAAAGAAATGTAATAAACATTAGCTAATGTATACTGTGTTTTGACATCTGCACAATGTCCCTCCTCAGATAAACTTCTGGAAAAATCCTCAAAGACATTCTTAATGCATGTCCCATTTATGTTCTAGCTGTTCCTAACTCCAATCAGATGAATAATCATCATTAACTACCATAGTGTATATTATTTACAAAGCACAATGGGTTATAACATACTTACACAAGTATGCACTCTCTTTGGTTACATTCACTCCTGCATTCTCTCTCTTGTCTACCCTTTCTCACTGGTCTCCATCCTTCTGCCTTAAGCCCCTTTCCACTGTCATGCCATTAAAGATAAACTAGGTTTCACAGCTGTGAACAAGCATCGTATCGTATCTGTGTTCCAGAATGTCTCTTACTTCATTGAAATGAAAGTCTTCGTTTCCATCCATCTTTCTGTAAATGACATTTTTTCTCTTTATTACTTGATCCTGGTCCATATGTATTTGCATGACACATTCTTTATCCGTTCTCTATGCTGAAGGACGCTCATGTTCATTTCTATGACATATCTACAGTGAAGATTGTCCCAGATCGACACAGATGCACAGGTACCACTACCACATGCTAGCTTATATTTCTATGGATGTATATAAAAGATATACATATTACATATATACATATCACAATATACATATTACTTGTGGTTCAGTAATCCTCTCATAGTGGAATCAGCACACTGATTTCCAGAGAAACTGTTCCAATTTCTACTTCATCTGCACTGGGGTGTCCTTTTCCCCCACAACCCTCTCAGCATTTGATGCTGTTGGTAGCCTTTGATGGAAGCTGCTCTTACAGGACCGAGAGATCATTTCAGGACTCTTTTACATTTATGTGATGGCTAAAGATGTTGGGTGTATTTTATCTATCTATGGACTGTACGTTCTATATTTCATTGGCTTGTGTATTGACTGTATCATATGTGATTTGAAAGTTTAATTTCTTTTTACTTAAAGAATTCTACACTACATTTATAAGAGTGGACACCCTTGTTTTATTTGGATTTAGAGGACTTACCTTCTTATACTTTCCCACATTTAGTATATTGTTGACTAGTGATTTTCCATATAGTTTTATTGTGTTCAGACATTTTGTTGTTGTTGTTGTTGGTAGCATCTTCAGGGCTTTTACAATTTTTACAATGATGCCTTCTGTTAAAAGCTGTTTCCACATCAATCCAGGCAAAATCTACTTTGTGTGTTGTGTTAGGTGAATTGACCTGTATGGGTTAGATTGTTTATCCATCACTAGAATGAGACTCTTAAAGCACTTGGAGTATAGAAAAGTGATTCCTTTAACCAGAGGTGGGAAACAAGGGATTAATATTTATCCACATGTATATTAAAATTTAAGTAAAATGCATCTCATGTTTGAAATTTATTCAACCAAAATAATGAATAACAAATTCACTTATTTTCTTTTATATTTGTCAAGAAAAGAAAATTAGAAATTAAAGTTTTCTCACACAGTGGATGTTCGTGTTTCAGCGTCTCACATCCATAGCTTCAGCCCCTTCAGACCTCAGCTTCCTACCCTTTGCGTACCTTCAGGACTTATATATCTCCACTCTCACCTTGATGTACATAAAATCTCCACAAAGACTTTGCCTTGACCATTTTTTTTTTTTTTTTGTCCTAGAAGTTTGGATCATCAGCACATTCCTCCTTGGTATAGACAGGTTTAAAGGAAAGTAATGTGCTCTGGGAACTTTTGAGCCAGGGCTTCTAGAATACTGGATGCCTGTAGGTAGAGAGTCCTGAAGGAAAGCTGTAATGTCTGGGCATCCATGTCTTATAGACTCTATCTAAACATTCCTCCATGGAACATGATTCCTTTCAGGCCCTCGTCCAAAGAAGAACATATTTCTAATTTTTTTTTCATGAATATTCTTCCTCTTAACCTTTAGCTTTCATACTTTGGGGATTTCTCCATTTTTTTTTTTTTTTTGAGCTTTCATCTTATGATGAAGATAGCTCTTCTCTCTTGGCCTTAGAATGAATTTATCCACCTTACTGTATAAGTGTTTACGCTAAATCTAGGAAAGGGTTGAGCCATACTGTGATAGTATGATAGTAAGGAATTTTAAATGACCCACTATTTCTAGCCATATTGACAGAAGCTGGTAAAACAACCCCAGTATTCAGAGAGATAGCAGCCGAGATGCATCCCCATGTCTCTGCTAGACTTAGTGTTGATCCGGGCAAAACAACGAGGTTTTTTTCCTCAAGGTACAAGTATCTCAAAGTATAATCTATATGAATTGCTGGATTTCTTATATTATAGACATGATCAGAAAAGTGAGAACTGCAGAATCTAGCACAAGTTCACTGTGCTGCTTCACTTCATTTGAGGGGCTCATTTATCTATCACTAGTTGGAGAGTAGCCTAATGCTGTGACAGATTTTCCATCTCTAACCTGTGGGTTTTGGGGACCCTTGGAAGCTCTGGGGGCCAGATGGTGCTTTTCTGTCGTCATATGGGAAACCAGCTGGGCTGCCTAAAGATTTATGATCAATTATCTATGCTCAAAGGCCATGCTCCTATTGAACAAAGGCACTGCCTGGGTTGAGCTGAAATCAAATACTCTGCAATTGTAGTGTTCCTTTGTCAATTGGAAGAGCTATTAGATCACATTACAAAGAGTTCATGGCTTCAATGGCACCTAGTTTAAGCTAAACTAATAAATGTTTTAAAAGAAGTTTTAATTTTATTTCCTTTTTAAATTTTTTTTTTATTGGTTATTACACAAACATACACACAGCACACATAGGAGCAGAATATACATAAACATGCTCATACTCTGCACTGCCTAAACAAATCTCTTCAGCTATTATGAATGAAATTATTTTTCAAATTGTTTCCCTCCTTTATTTTCATGATCATTTCTTCTGTGTTGCACTCATTGAGAAATTATTTCACAAACATAACTTTTACTTATTTCTTGTTTCATGATTCTCCATTAGTGATTGGTGACTGGCATCTTTGGGGAAAATATATTCTCTTAAGTTTTCAGTGACAAAAAGTTGGCTTTGTTTTAGGTAATTATTTTTTAAGGCTGTGTGACTGCCATTTTTAAACACTTTCTATTTTTCTTCTGAAAGGAGTTTAAGAATCTCTATGAACTAGTTTTGCTACTTTCAGTAACACTCTTGCTCATTAGTATGCCATTTCAATACTGCCAATCTAGAAGATTATTGTCACTTTGCAAGAGGAAAATATAGCAGAAATTCCCAATTCTGTTGTTGAGAAACGGGCACATATAAAATGATGGAAGACTGTGAATAAATCAGTAATGACTAATTAACTTTTTAATTTCCTTAGAAATTAGAAATAAAAGATTTAATTGTAATAGTCACATTAGAATTTCTTCTCCAGACTTAGTATATTGGAATTAAATCTTAATTAATTCAAATTAGAAACTAGAATTTAGTGTATTAGAATTAGCAACCATATTCAACTTTCTAACAGTTAGACTCCTTACAGGTGTAGAGATGCAGCCAGAAACTCACTGATGCACTTTTAAACTACATTAAGCAAGATGATTGTTTCTATATTGCAAATACAAGTGTTTTATTTTGTTAATGACTCCACAGCAAGGGTAATTAACTAAAATTCACTGGGAAGTCTCTGGATGGAATTGCTTTACACAGAATCTAAAGTGACTAATAATTTTCTATGTTCTGTCTATTTCAGCCAAAAAAGAAAAAAAGATAAATTCTCAGCCTTAATCTGTTCTGCTTATAAATTTCTCAATTGTTAGTGCCAGACTAGGTATACCTATTTTATTAAAATAAAAATTAGTAAGTTATTTGTTTACACATCAATCTCAAGCCATACATTTTTATAAATTCCCTTAATAATTTCTCTTAATCACATAATTTCAGAGATCATATTCTCAAATTCAAATTTTTATATAATTATAGATTATAATATAATAAATCAATTTTAAATTGATTTAGGTTTATATTCAGAGCCACATATTATTTGCTTTCTGAGATTTCACTGGTACACCAAAAATATGCTTCAAATGCATTCAAGCCAGTACTGTTTGTAATATATAAATGGCCAAATTCAATATAATAGCATCTGCTTGTTTTCCATGGGAAGTAGGAAGAGTGTGAGAAAAGTATGTTTGAAAATAAAGGCACAGATGGAGAATGTCACTAATGCTACTGTCATCAAATTTATAAAATAACCAAAATCCAATTTTCTAACATTTTTAATATTTTAGTTTTCCAATGACTTTTCTAATATAAGAACTTTTATCCCCAATTTTGATAATGGTTTTATTCTTTGAGAATTTTGTTCAGTGTATTTTGATCATGTCTATGCCCATCCCAAGTTTTCCCAGATCTTCCTATATATCTCAACCTACCCAATTTCATGTTCTCTCTCTCTCTCTCTCTCTCTCTCTCTCTCTCTCTCTCTCTGAAACAGACCATGGAGTCCAGTTTGAATTTTGCATTAAACAACATTTTATCATAAGAAAACAACTTGACAAAATGGCAGTCTCCTCTTCCTGTGATTTATTTGTTCTCTTATTATTTGTAGATTGTTAGGTGGTAGGGAGGTTGTTACATTGAGGAATGACACAAAGCAGTGAACCTCAGATTATTATTGATGAGACTGTTAATCTGCTGTGACTCCTGTGCCCTTTGCCAAATCCCAGTGCTCTTCAACATTTGTTATTATCAAAAGAGCACTATAGCTGCAGAAAACTCTAAGTGCACTCTAAGGCAGGGCTTATTCTATTGAAAAATAAGTAACGTGAGCATATTTATTCATTGACGAAATCATAGAGTTGCCTTCAAACACAACTCATGAGCCTCCCTATTCCTATGCAGAGAATTCTGGTCAAACACAGCTTTAAGATCTGCAAAGCATTTTGAAATTGTCATACTGTGAAGTGACTTATTAAAAACATGCCTTATTTAATACTAAAACATCGTCTGTGTTTGCCTTTAGAATAGCAGTGTAGAATAATTATATTTTGTGGATTCTTGTAAAATTAATATGGAAAAGCTTTAGATTTTAATTGCCACTTTGTCCTTTATCCTTATGTCACAGTCCAGTGTTATAAGCAAATCTAATAATTCAGACCTTGTGTTACAGAAATTTAAAATGATGGTTAAAATCTCAATGACTAAGCATAGACATTGTTTAAACTCTTAGGAAAGATGAAGTTGGAATGTGAGGCTCGTATCTATTTACACGTTTTCAGTAAAATCAGATATAATGAGTTCCCCACAGTCATTAAAATATATGGGAAGTGATTTAATTGTTCTGGGGGCTCCCAGCCCAATGGTTATCTGGGAACTGCTGCTCAGACAAAGCATATTTATCATGCACCATAACAAGTGAGCTCGTAAATCTACGCAGAAGAACCATCTAAGTCACCAGGCAGTAAATAATCCTGGGCCTCTGGAATTTCAGAATCCCCACTTCTTCAATGAATGAAAATGGACTCCATAAGAGTGGTAGCTAGGTGCAGTTTAATGATCTAGAATAGAAATGGTGGACTGGTGGATTGTGCGAGTAAATTTTCACTGTGCTCAAGAGTTTAAAAGTTTGTATTTTAAGTAAAATGAGTACTGTTTAAGTTTGAAATATATAGAAAAATGATCTATGGCAGAAGTGGGACTTCAGTGGTCTAAACAAGTCTATGAATGTGTTATGTTTGCCCCAAATTGAGTGAGGGGGTAAGATCATTCAGAATTAACTAGGCTGACAACATTAAAAATATGAATGTGTCTATGAGGAGTAATTATCTAGCAAACTAAGCATGAGTTGATTTGGTAGCATGGATTACTCACCCACACAGGGTGACAGGCTACTGAAGCTCAAACACAACTCCATCTTAGCTTTGCCACAATCCAGATGCATTCTGAATGACAGAGCTCTGCTGAGTTCCTATCACCTCTGGGTTTAACACCCAATGATGCATCTCCCTTCTGCACTGTGGCACTGATCTCTGCTTTGTCTTGCCTACCTGTTCATTGTCATTCAATATCACTTGGAACAGCCTGGTATGTGGAAAAGCTAGATAGTTTTCTATGAGTGGAGGGATGTGGTTGAGTGTAACTGATTTTCAGATGTTTCTTTTGCTTTGTTTAGAATCCATATGATATACAGAGTCCTTAAAATTTTACAGAGTGGGTATACCTATAATCTAAGCCTTCAGGGTACTAAGTCAGTGGTCTTTTCACAAGTTTGAGGCTATATCAGAGAACAATCGATGTGAACTCCAGGCCAACCTCAAGAACACATCAGGATCATGTCTCAATGAATCTATAAGTAATTAAATTTTATCAAAACCAGAAAACTTGTTACTGACCATGGTCACTATGTATTATTTCAAATGGGCTTGCTTTATATTTCATTATCTGAAAATTTTGAGTATTTTAAAGATTATTTCCTCTGAGAGAAATAAAGTCAGCCATGAGTCAAGTGGTTTTGTTGATTTTTGATGATCGGCTTATGTAGGACACACTTTTTAAAGACATTAGCTAGACAAAAGAGTATTAGCTAGTCAAAAAATTCACATTCTTTTTAACATTTGTTTAGCTATTGTTTTGGAGACTTCTATCCATGAATATTTATGTCATTTCCTCCTACATTTTTCTTTCCTCAACTCTTCCAGGAAATCCCTGACTCTTTCTTAACATGTTACCTCTTCTAGGTAGTTCCTGAATGAGAGTCCCACATACTTAAAATGCTGCTATTAAAGAACCATAAATCTATTGTATATTAAACCATGCTCATTTAATAATTTGGTAATTTCATTCACACATACATTACAAACACATGGTATCTGAGCACCTTAGCAATTTCATACACACATACATTACAGACACATGGTATCTGAGCACCTTAGCAATTTCATACACACATACATTACAGACACATGGTATCTGAGCACCTTACCCTGTATTCCTTCTGCTCCCTCTGAACACACCATGATCTTCTCAGCTAGTCCACATTCTACTTTCATGATTTCAAATGTGTTTGCAGGAAGAGCTGTATTAAGCAGCATAAGTTGAAAATGGACAACTCACCACTGAAGAAAGTACCAACGTTCTTTCAGGAGGAAAGAGGTTTCATTAGCACATCCTCTAGAATGAATGCTGAAAAGTCTTGTGTAGGTCCACATAGTAACTCTGTGTTTATGACTGTGATGGACAAGTTCTAATGCCCTATCCAAGTGGCAGTCTCCCATACAACTCTTCCCTTTCTTTCATTCCTTCCAAACTCTCTTCTTAAAGGCATATTCACCCAAGGTTGATAGAGAGCAGCCTTGGTTGCCCACCAAAACTTGATGATAAGACCCCAGTGTGGAAGACATCATACATCTTGTCACAAGAGTTGAGTAGGTCAAGCTGTCACTGACCAAGAGCCTTCTATCTGTTAGGTAGCTTTTATCGTACTGCAAGGTACTATATAAAAAGTTGGGACAGGTAATCTATTAGTTTTCTTACCAGCCTTGATCTCTTCAAGTTACAATAATAACTGGCCTAGTGAGTTATGACAATCTATGTAATATTGGCATGAATATTATGAGATAACTAAATCTTTCTGGTTGGATTAAAGGCCTACTCCATAAGACAAAACACATACCTGGTACTAGAAATCTAGTCAAAAACATATGCTGTGGAATTCATAGATCCTAAGAGTAAACCCACTACTATTATTGTGTTAAAATGATAGAATATTAAGCTGCCTTCCAAATATGTAACTCTATACTTATTGATTAACTCATCTCTCAATTCTGATTAGAGAAGTTCAGTCATCTGTGGATGGGGCTTAACACAGAAACTCACAGCTTTTCAAAATGCAGTGAACAGGTATTTACAAATGGCAAATCCCTAAATAGGATGCTGATACTACTCCCTACCTCCAAGACTCTGAACATCAGAGATGAAGGGCCAGAAATCCTGTTAGAGCCAGAGAGCTTAAAAGACAGGAGAAAAACAATATTATCTGGACCTGACAGAACCATTGTATTCATGAAGTAAAAGTAGCATGGCTGCCTTCATAAAGCATGCACAACATCAAGGCAGGCAAGATTTCAGTATTTATGGAAAATGACAGAATCTCCAAGGCTCATTGAGGGGTCATTGACAGTTGATAGCTACCAGGAGCCAGGAGTTGATTTTCTGTAGAGGTGTGGTTCCTGGTACATTGTCTATATTCTGGCTTCTTAACCATACATGTATGGACAGAATGGATTGGACAAAGTGAATTGAGACAGAGACAGAGAGAAAGACACATACCACCACACACACACACACACACACACACACACACACACACACACCCCAGAGGGAGAGACAGAGAGAGAGAGAGAGAGAGAGAGAGAGAGAGAGAGAGAGAACAATGTGTCAAATATCAAAGAAAATCAAGGAGAGAGGATGGAATGGATATGCTCAAAATTCACTGTCTGCATGCATGCATGCATAAAATTCTTGAAGAATAAGGTACAAAGTCTGAGAGCTGCAGTCATCCATGGGTACAAACCTAAATATTTAGAAGGCAGCTTGAAAACAGGTCCAATTATCAAAACAAAACTTGCAGGTCATCCCTCCATGCCAGGGACCATTACCTTCCCAGCTGTAGAATTTTGATTTGGCTCAGTACAGGAAGTAGATTCATTCCAATACAAGGAATCAGAAAGCAGCTGGCTTCCCATAAGCTAGCAATGCCAGTATCACTCCACTGGACATAACTTGCCTGCCAGGCTGGTTTGTAGGATACAGGGCTCATATCTGAGTGAGACCTATGATAAATTTTCTCATCCAGCAAACTGTTAAGCATCTTCAAGCTTGATTTCTCTGTGCAACATAACTGTATCTGAATTATTTCAGAGCCCCTAGAACCTCCCTGATCAGCAACTCAGAGGGAAGTTCTAATACCTACCACTGGGATTTTTTTTTTAATTAGATATCTATTCCTTCTGGGAATCCTATTGTTCACTCATGTAGGTCACCTTTGCTTTATTCTCTTTTAAAATGATATTTTAAAAGTTAACTTATAAAGTAGTGCTACGTTTCTGAATGCCTTCTTCATTCAATTCTTGTTCTCAAAAGCATCCCCAACACATTATTTTTATCTAGACTGTTTATTATATTACATTCACTGCATATTTTGAAGTTTTCTAAGCAAAGTCAGAAACTGTTACAGTATTTGAAAGACACCAAACTAAAAGAACACCAAGGACAAAATAAATACACAGGATGCAGAAGAAAAGAGGAAAGCAGTAAAGATCCAAGCTAAACTAAAAACAGAAAAAGAGAAAACATTACTGAAACAACAACAGCTATATTTTTTTTATCTTGAATAAAGTACTAAAGCTCTAGAAAGACAGGAAATGTAGATCAAGCTACATTTCCACCCAAATATTAAAACCACAAATATCAGAGTTTTGACTTAATGTAGGAAGATGCTTCATCTGAATGAATCATTGGTGGCTTCTGCTTCAATTCCCACTGGAAACCCAAGACTCCTTTGAAATGACAGGAGTATAGTTGCTCTCTATTGTCCTCGTACCTGTGGGGTTCTAGTCTTCTCCCTCCAGCATCCTTAAGTTTGGCTAATTGAGCCTCAAACTTCTTCCAGCCTAATTATCCAATCTGTTCCAAATCCCCTCAAAGTCAGTCCCAAATGCTTCTGAATCATGCAATCAAACAACACCACTCAATACCAGTTCTCTGTGGGATATGTTTATTCATGGTTTCAGAATATCTGAAAGAAACCACTTAAACAAGGATATATGTTCATGGTTTTGGAGATCTCATCCCATCGTCAATTGACTATGTTGTTCCTAGGCCATGGTAAGGTGGTGCAATGTCATGTGAGGAATGTTACACAGAAGAACAGGGTTTCTCTGTGTTCGAGGCCAACCTGGTCTACAGAGTGAGTTCCAGGACAGCCAGGGCTACACAGAGAAACACTGTCTCAAAAACCAGAGAGAGAGAGAGAGAGAGAGAGAGAGAGAGAGAGAGAGAGAGAGAAACAATGGACAGAAGAGAAGGAACATCTTTTAAAACACGTCTCAACTGACCTACAAGCCTTACCTCGCAGTCTCCATCAACTTTAAGTGATGTAACCAAATTGGTCTATTGTTTAGCTCAAGGCCCTCATTATCCAATCATTTCTCTAAATACCAGCTTCTGAATATTTCACTAAAACCTGAAGCCTTCAACACACAAATCTTTGGGGAGACACTGTTAACCAAACCACAATACTTCCTAAACTCCAGACAAGGCACAAATGCCTGCTATCATGTAGCCATTCATCTTAACAATAAATTATTAAGAAATGAAAGACAAATTGGAAGGAAGAAAGAACACTATTTATATTATTGTCTACATAAGAATCCCAAGAAAGCATCAGTAAAAAAAAAAAAAAAAAATTCTTACAGCTATGAATCATGTGTAGAAAGGTCTCCAGACACAAATTCAACTAACAAAATTAATTCTTTATATGGTAACAATATGACTCCTTAAACAAAGAGTTAGGATCTGGAGGACTCAACACAGCATAGATGCCACTTCCCATCACTATGAATGCACAAGCAGTGTGATGCCTAAAGAAGGAGCCATCTCTAAAACTTTTATGGCCTTCCAACTATCCACAAATGTGACATGAGACACCATTGTGAATCTTCTCATCACTCACTATTATGCTCTGTAAAGGACTAGAGGAATAGTCTTAAAGTTCCTTACGGTACAAACTTAATCATGTAGCACCAACAGATAACAGTAACTCCACAAAGGAATAGGGGCATCATTTCACATCATACATTGAAGAGGACCTGGGATGTGCTGCTCCTGGTTGCTCATGCTCCATGGAAGCTCCTGCTGATGTCAGCATCCTGTCCTACAGGATTCTAATTCATGGGCTGCCCTGAATCCATCCTGATAGCTGGCATTTGTCATCTGGATTCTCTACTGACCATATCTTGGAGATCACTTGAAATTATATTTTATAGCAGTTGATGGTACTGAGGTGGCAGTTAATCATTCACTGAGGCATCACTTGCTACCATTTTTCTGTGTCACACAGATCCTCCTCTGTGCTACATAGACATTGCTACCATGAAACAGAGTGGCTCATTTAGCAGTTCCAACATGGCAGGTGCTAGCATCATGAACATAGTACATGCTCTACAAACATGCATATGAAATCATACCTGGTCTTCAGCCCTATAGAGATACCAAGGAGATTGGGAAGCAAGAATGAGCCATTACTGAAATAGCTGTAACCAAAAAAAAAAAAAAAAAAAAAAGAATTTAAGGCCACGGAGCAGTTCTAGATGCTGGGTTCACTGCTGTGCAATCTCTGATCTTAGGTTCCTTTGCAGGTTGGCATGTGCCCTTGGGACCTGCTCAGCAGCTCCAGACCAAAGGTTGGAGTACCCAGCAGACCATAAATGGCTCATTAGTAGAACCCACTGCTCAGTTTCTGAATGCATAAGATTAGTCCCTGAGAGGACTTCACTGCTGTAACACCAGCAGAATGGTAAAAAAGTTGTGGGGAAATAGCATTTTCAAAAATTACAATAAAATAGAAAAAAATTATAATACAATAGAAAGCCATAGACTCTAGAATATCTAAAATGTCCATGAAGAAAAATCTCAAGGGAAGCATCACTCAGCCTAATGGCAATACCCACTCTGTGGAGATAGTAATCGAGACAGCATGATTGTGGTATAAGAACACACAAATACACACACACACACACACACACACACCCCGATGGAATAGAATATGATAGAAAACCTCCAAGACCAAAGTAATGTTCCTGATTGATTGTTGAAAACTGTAGTGGCTGCTCATTAGATAAAGTACACATTCTTCTTCAATAAGAGATTCTAGAACTATTAGAATCTATAATCAAAAAAGGTTAGAAATAGATAGGTAGATAAATGATAGGTAGATAGATAGATAGATAGATAGATAGATAGATAGATAGATGACAGATAGACACACAGACAAATAAATACGTAAAATAAGGAAGTGTGAGTTGTAGAAAAAGCTCAGTTGTAAGATGTGAATATTATAAACATAAGGATCTCAATTCATACCCAGAATTCATTTAAATAGCTAGGCTTGGGGGCACAATCTTAAAACCTTAGTCCTAGGGAAAAAGAGACAGAAGGATCACTAAATTACTAACTCTAGGTCTGAGAGACCAGAGGAAACGTCTGCAACACTTGGGCACAGAAATTTCCAACACAAACACACACTCACACTTGGTATAAGATGGGTCCAAGTTTTACAACTTATACAAAATTAATTTAAACTGAATCCTTAATGCAGCTAGTAGAAAATGCAAAATTAAACATTTTAAAATAATAATGGAGGGAATCTTGGGAACTATAAGTTGAACAAAGAGTTCTTATATTTGGGAAAGGAATCTACTGGTACGTTAGAATTAATCAAAATTGAAAAGATACCTCACATGTAAAGATGGATATCTAAGCTAACACCTGAAAGTCATCAACCATATGTCTTAGGTAGCATTAACTGTCAGCTCCACACATCATAGAACCTCCTGAAAAAAGGAGTCACAGTGAAATAACTGTCTTTATCAGGCTGACTGTAGGCATGTCTGTAATGCATTGTCTTGATTGACAATAATTAATGTAGGCATGTCTAGCCCACTGTACACAAAATCATTCCCTGTAAAGTTAGTTGTGGGTTGCACAGGGCCTAACCAATTGAGTACAGCCAGCAAGACCGAGCTACAGATGGCAAGGACCTCTCCCCCAGGGACACTGCTAACAGGTTCCTGCCTTGACTGGTTTCAAGAATGGATTGTGCAGCAGCTGGATGCAGTGACATGCTCCTTTAATCCCAACACTTGGGAGGCAGAAGCAGAGAGATCTATATGTCCCAGGACAGTCTTGTCTACATAGTCAGGTCCAGAACAATCAGAGCTACACCTAGTAAGACCCTGTCTTAAGAAAAAAGGAGGAGGAGTAAGAGGAGGAAGAGGAGCTTGAGGACCTGGAAGAGGAGGAGGAGGAGAGGGAGAAGGAGGAGGAGGAGGAGGAGGAGGAGGAGGAGGAGGAGGAGGAGGAGAAGCTGGAGGAGCAGGAGGAGCAGGAGGAGCAGGAGGAGCTGGATGAGGAAAAGGAGAAAGAGGAGGAAGAAGAAGAAGAAGAAGAAGAAGAAGAAGAAGAAGAAGAAGAAGAAGAAGAAGAAGAAGAAGAAGAAGAAGAAG
>JADRCH010000235.1:2709245-2727510 GCA_019843965.1 Rhynchomys soricoides
AGAAGAAGAAGAAGAAGAAGAAGAAGAAGAAGAAGAAGAAGAAGAAGGAACTGTAACTATGAGGTAGGTAAACCCTTTCCTCCTCAAATTGTTTTGATCGGAGTGTTTCATTACATCAATAGAAAGTAATCTAGAAAACTGCATATCTGCAAATGGAAAAAAAGACATGGGAAGACATGATATACCTAGGAGTATGGACAATATTCTTAGATGTTAGAGAAATAGCTATAGAAACTGCTAAACTGCTATAAACAAAATGTGGAGCAAACACAAAGATATTGGTGAGAATGGAGAGGAAAGTAATCCCTCTGCATTGGAGTGGAATGTAAGAAAGCTGAACTTCTAAGAGGTTCTTACAAAGAAACTTACACATGGCCCAGCAATTTGACTCTTACTACATATCCCAGAAAAAAAAGGTTTACATTTAGAGGAAAGTCTCTACAGGGCAGCTTTCTGTCCAGAATGCCTCCAGCTGATAACTTGTTAGATGCACTGTGATGAGTATTAGCTGTGAGACCTAGAGGTGGAATAGTACTTACCAATGGAAAAAAACTATTCAACCACAGAACAGTGTGGATAGATTTGGAATAACTGTATTGAGTGAAAAACAGACATTCTCAACAGGATTTATTCTGTTGGGTTCTTTCAATAACCTCCTTTAAGTAAGAAGGCTATAGCAGTGGTTGCAATGGAGTACCTTCCATGTGATGTGGAAAGAGACTGTGGCTGGAATGATGAGGCATCTTTGAGGTTAAACCATTTTGTGTTCTATGTGGTAGCAGTCTCACAAACCTACAGGAGACAACACTATTGATAGCCTAAAAGGTAGGATGTGGCTTACTTGTAGAATGTTTGCCATTTGGTACTTACAAGTCCCAGGATTCCATTCCTAGCAACAAAAGAAAACAAAAGGTTGATTATGCATTCATGGTCATACACAGCCATGTTCAGTCAGGTATAATCCACACACAACTATGCACAGCAATGGCCACAGATAACCATGCACAGTCTCATACAGCTATACCCAGTGATGTAGGGCCATGAATAGCCTTGAACAGTCACTCACAACCCCACAGAACCATGCAAAGCCCCATATAGCCATGCACAAACACATACAAGACTCAATATACTACCAAGTGCTATGAGGTCTGAGGGCCCCGTGCTAACTATCTGGTTGAATATGTACTGAGATTAAATACATAAAACTGCACACAAGATTATCAGTTTGTTGTTCCTTACAGAACTCTGCAATGACTCAAAAATTAAAATCCTAAAATAAATAAATTAAAATGGAAACAAAATTCAATTGCTTGCAGAATATTATGATAAATAAGGAAATATCTTTTAAATGACTAAATGATCTGATATATGAAGCTTAGACTTATTGTTCTTCACTGAAATTAAACTAAATCCCTAAAGAAACCCTTAGTTATTTGATTTAGAGAAAGACAAATTTTCTTTTTTTAAATGACCACATTGAATTTGTTTAGTGTGTGTGTGTGTGCGGGCACGCAAATGCAAGTGCATGTACAAATACATGTCCCTTGGCATGCATATGAAATCAGAGCATAACATTCAGGTTTGTGCTCCCCTTTCACCCTGGGTACCAGGGATTAAACTCAGGCCTTCAGGCTTGCTGACAGGCATCTTTTTTCTCTGAGCCATCTTTTATTAATAAAATTTTTTTCAATTTTTGAAATTATAATATTATTACCTCATTCCTCTTTATACTTTCCTTTCTTCAACCTTTTGTATGCAACCACTTTGCTCACTCTTAAATTAATGGCCTTACTTTCTTTAATTGAGAACACATATTGTTACACATATATGTAAATTTATTCTTAAATACAACCTGTTAGTTTATATAATGTACTTGTATGTATACAACCCTAGAGTTAACCACTTGCAAGGGAGGTGAGCAGCCAACAGCCCTACCCAGCCATGACACTATTTAACAGCAGTAATCAGCATGAAGCAGTAACCCTAGGGTGCAATAGTGGCATAGATACCTTGGTGGTAACCAATTGCTCTATAATTGGACTAAAGAGCTGGTGAATGAGAGGGAATCAATGCCTGGTACTGGAAACTTTGCCAATTACTCATGACTAGTGAAGTCATGGATCTTGGAGAATAATCTATAACAAGCACTTTACTAAACCAGCCTAGTCACTAACAAATTCTAAAATTTGTCCTTATATCCACAGACAAGTATAGTCCTTACACCTCATCAAGAAAATGTTTTCTTTGCAACAAGCTGAGACTACTATAGACAACCACAACTCATCAAAATGAAGAAAACAGAAGATCCCACAGTACCCAGTTCAAACTGATACATCTGCAACATGAGCCCTACACTTAAGTCTCAAGGATCATTTTGAAAGAGGGAGCAGAAAGATTATACCAACCAGAGGAATGAGAAGTGTACTGTGAATTGTGCTTTCTAGAAATGACGGAAGCTACATTTTTTTTGAAAGTTCAGCTGCCCTTCTTCTTCTTCTTCTTCTTCTTCTTCTTCTTCTTCTTCTTCTTCTTCTTCTTCTTCTTCTTCTTCTTCTTCTTCTTCTTCTTCTGCCTCTGCCCCTGCCTCCACCTTCTCTTCCTCTTCTTCTTCTTTTTCTTCTTTTTTGGATTGGATATTTACTTTATTTACATTTCAAATGTTTTCCAGGTCTCCCATTCTGAAGCCCCCTATCCCATCCCACATCCCCCTGTCCCTATGAGGGTACTCCCCCACCCACTCACCCACTCCTATATTCTCTCCCTAGCATTCCCCTACACTGGGGTATTTAGCACCCTCAGGCCCAAGGGCCTCTCCTCCCACTAGTGCCCAACAAGGTTCTCCTCTGCCACATATGTGGCCAGCATCATTGGTCCCTCCATGTGTATTCTTTAGTTGGTGGTACAGTCACCAGGAGCTCCAGGGAGGTCTGGCCCGTTGACACTGTTGCTCCATCCATGGGGCTGCAAAACCCTTCATCTCCTTCAGTTCCTTCTCCAACTCCTCTTACCGAGACCCCATGCTCAGTCCAATATTTGGCTGTGAGCATCTGCCTCTGTATTTGTCAGGTGATGCTTGAGCCTCTCAGAAGACAGCTTATAATGCTTCCATCAGCAAGCACTTCCCAGCATCCACAATAACATCCAGGTTTGGTGGCTGTATATGGGATATATTCCCAGATAGGTCAGTCTCTGGATGGCCTTTCTTTTAGTCTCTGTTCCACACTTTGTCTTCATATTTCCTCCTATGAATATTTTGTTCACCCTTCTAAGAAACACTGAAGAAGCCACATTTTGATCTTCTTTCTTCTTAGGCTTCATAAGGTCTGTGAATTGAATCTTGGGTATTCCAAAAGTTTGGGCTAATATCTACTAATACCAGTGAGTACATACCATGTTTCTTCTTTTGTGACTGAGTTACCTCACTCAGGATGATATTTTCAAGTTCCATCCGTTCGCCTGTGAATTTCATGAAGTCATTATTTTTAATAGCTGAGTAGCATTTCATAATGCACCACATTTTCTGTATTCTCAAGCTCCTCCACCTCCTCTTACTCCTCTTCCGTTTTTCTTTTTGTAAATTTTTATTTTTTTAATTTTTCCTACTTTATTTACATTTCAAATGTTTCCCCCTTTCTAGATCTCCCCTTTGGAACCTCCCAATTTCCTCCCCACTCCCCCTGCCACTATGGGGGTATTCTCCCACCCACCTACCCACCCACTCTCATCTTCCCTCCCTGGCATTCTCTTATACTGGGGGATCTATCACTCTCAGGCCCAAAGGCCGCTCCTCCCCCTGATGGCTAACAAGACCCTCCTTTGCCACATATGTGGCCAGCACCATGAGTCACTTCATGTGTATTCGTTGGTTGGTGGATCAGTCTCCAAGAGTATCGGGGGTCAGGCCAGTTGCCACTGTTGCTGCCTTCCTGGGGATGCAAACTCCCTCAGCTCCTGAAGTCCCTTCTCCAAGTCCTCTATCTGGGACCTCACACTCCACCCTACTGTTGCTGTGAAGTGACTCTTGGGTATTTCGAACTTTTGGGCTAATAACCACTTAACAGTGAGTATATACCATGTTCACTCTTTTGTGACTGTGTTACCTCACTCAGGATGATATTTTCAAGATCTATCCATTTGTCTACGAATTTCATGAAGTCATTGTTTTTAATAGCTGAGTAGTATTCCATTGTGTAAATGTACCACATTTTCTGTATCCATTCCTCTGTGGAGGGACATCTGGGTTATTTCCAGTTTCTAGCTATCATAAATATGGCTGCTATGAATATAGTGGAACATGTGTCTTTATTACATGTTGGAGCATTTTCTGGGTATATACCCAGGAGTGGTATAGCTGGGTCCTCACATAGCACTATGTCCAATTTTCTGAGGATCCTCCAATCTGATTTCCAGAGTGGTTGTACCAGCTTGCAGTCCCACCAGCAATGGAGGAGTGTTCCTCTTTTGCCACATCCTCACCAACATCTGCTGTCACCTGAGTTTTTGACTCTCAAATTTGTTTGGAATAACAAAATACCCAGGATAGCAAAAACTATTCTCAACAATAAAAGAACTTCTGGGGAAATCAGCATCCCTGACCTCAAGCTGTACTACAGAGCAATAATGATTAAAAACTGCATGGCATTGGTATAGTGACAGGCAGGTAGATCAATGAAACTGAATTGAAGACCCAGAAATGAACCTACACCCCTATGATTACTTGATCTTTGAGAAAGGAACTAAAACCATCCAGTGGAAAAAAGACAGCATTTTCAACAAATGGTTCTGGTTCAACTGGTGGTCAACATGTAGAATGCAAATTGATCCATTCCTATTTCCCTGAATAAAGCTTAAGTCCAAGTGGATCAAGGATCTCCACATAAAACCAGATACACTTAATCTAATAGAAGAGAAAGTGGGGAAAAGTCTTGAACACATGGACACAGGGGATAAGTTCTTGAACAGAACACCAATGGCTTATGCTCTAAGATCAAGAATCGACAAATAGGACCTCCTAAAATTGCAAAGGACACTGTCAATAGGACAAAACGGCAACCAACAGATTGGGAAAAGCTCTTTACCAATCCTACATCTGATAGAGGGTTAATATCCAATATATACAAAGAACTCAAGAAGTTAGACTCCAGAGAGCCAAATAACCTTATTAAAAATGGGGAACAGAGCTAAACAAAGAATTCTCAACTAAGGAAACCATGAAGGACTGAGAGGCACCTAAAGAACTGTTAAACATCCCTAGTCATCAGGGAAATGCAAATCAAAACAACCTTGAGATTCCACCTCATACCAGTTAGAATGGCTAAGATCAAAAACCTCAGGTGACAACAGATGCTAGCAAGGATGTAGAGAAAGCTACATTTATAAAGCTTCATCAACATGGCTGCCTAAACAGGACCTGAACAAGGTTGACACCAGTAGGCATGCCAACATGAAAAGGGGGACATCTCACAAGGCCTCATCCCCAATGAAAGGACTACAGGAAACTGAGAAATGCTGAGATCAGGATAAATGAGCTTTCAGGGAAGAGCACACCAATTGATTATCCAGTGAACTCACTTGATGGCCCAACATCAGTATTTTCTGCCAATGTGCTTTAAATAAATGTTACTTCTTCTGCACCTCTCACTAGGATAGGTGATTTTGTGGTTCCCAGTGTTCTAATAATCTCCACTTCACTCAAACATTTTCCATCTCTCCAGTGAACTGAAATCCATGAAGGAATGTTTACTAGGAGAGATGATAAGCTATTTTCCTCTAATTTAGGCATAGTGACCTCATTAGGACCCACAGATGTCATTACTGATCCCTCTGTAAGATTAAAAAGCAACCCCCCTGTCTCCAATCTTTACAACTACACCCTCTGCTCTGAACACACAAATACTTGGGAACCCATTCCTGCCTGATAGTGAACAGACCCACAGCATAGTCCCCTGCTGAGCATTATAGTTTGCCCATTGTCATATTTATGACACTGGCACATGCTGTCCTCAGATTATGATTCATCTGTGTAAGCCATTCATAAACAGTGTGTGTGTGTGTGTGTGTGTGTGTGTGTGTGTGTGTGTGTGTGTGAGAGAGAGAGAGAGAGAGAGAGAGAGAGAGAGAGAGAGAGAGAGAGCAGGTATCTCTCATGGTGTGTGTGTGTGTGTGTGTGTGTGTGTGTGTGTTTGTATTTCATGTAAGGAGACCTTCTTTCTCAAACTGCTATCATAAGTCCCAAGGTCAACCATGCCTCATTTAGTTGCTCCTTTCATAGCTATGATCTTCATTTTCTCAAAAACCCATCTCTCTGGAGATGAGAAGAGAGCTCACATGTATATTCTTAAGTAGCCTTTTTTACCATTGAACATTTCTGAATAAACTGGTCAATGACGTTCAAGCAAGATGACAGACTCCCAACTGTACTTGCTTCCATTTCTGTCTGGAAGACTGCATCAAATTTTTCTCTTTGTTAATGTTCTCTAAATGTCTAGTACTGCTTAGTGACAAAGGATAAAACTTTTATGCTTTACATGTAAATTATACAAAAAAGGAAAAATATTGAAATGGAAATATGGAAATATTGTCCCATACATCAGCACACATTTCATGTGTTTTATGAAATCTGTGGAAATGTGAATTGTGATTGAATTCTATTGTTGGAAAAATTGAAATGTTTCTATTAGACTTGGCAGTGGACAATACACAGAGGGTGTTTTATTTCATTATTTTGTTTATAAAGCCACCTTTGGAAAGCATTGTAAAACAGCCATAAAACATAGCAAGCATACCTAATACCATATTACAGGGTACATTTTCCTCCAAGCCATCTGGAAAGCAGTTAATATCCTGAGCCCAAGATTGATAGTCCTTTTAATTTTTATCCTTGCTTGCTGAAGGTCTTTAAAATGTTGTACAACGTCTCAGTTGTGTACATCAGTGTTGACATCAGGATGAGAGAAGGGAGAAGGCAGCTGTAGTCTAAACTCCAGGGCCTCGTGTTCGGCAGACTTTCTCAAGTTACATGTTGAATACAGTCTTGTGCTGTAATTTATATCTAGGCAGAATTAGGCTAGAAAAACGGAATGACATTTGTATATTTTATACAATATTTGTCTGTTCTCCATGACTAGTGTATGAGACAAGAAGAAAATATTGCTGAAGCTTCAAAACTTAATCTGTATAATGTATCTTTAGTGCATAAAGCCTGAAATCATATTCTTTTATGTTTTGAAATTTGGAGATAGTATGTGTGAGATATTTACATGAAAATCTCAAAAAAGCGTTAGATCGTGAACATTTGTAAGATACAATCTTAATAAATGATGTGAGCTTACAAGACCCTCCCCGAGTAAGTCCTTACAAGACTGAATAATTCTCAGCATGCTGCCTTATATGATAGAAAGCCTTTTCAACACGTAAGAGAGAGAACAGATATTCTACAAGCATACCAATACTATTTGATACTATGAAAAGAAGGAAAAATTAAACTCTCTGGTTTATAAAACTTGGCTCATGAATGTGAAAATAATTTAGAACAAATATTGTAATTCAGAATATTGAAATAATAAGCAGTGAGGGTTATATGGTTTTATAGTGTGAGGCATGTGGTGGAGGGAGCATTGATACAAGTAGAGGTGAGGACAACTTATGGGGTACATTCTTTCCTTGGATCTTATGGGTTCCAGGGATTGAACTTAGGTCTTCAGGTCCTCTAATGTACCATATTGCTAGGGCCCATCTTACTAAGACTCAAAAGATTATCTTATATTTTCTTCTTCAAAATACAAAGTTTCTGAAGTTTGGTAAACAAATAAGAGGAAAATGGAAGGAAAGTAGAAGGAAGCTGAGAGAGAGAGAGAGAGAGGTATGAGGAAAGAAATCTGGCATGGGGGAGATTCTGACTAGATCTGTAATTCCAAGGACTTGAATCTCAATAAGACATGGTCCATTTCTGAGTAAGGAAGTACTCTTTTCATATGAGGGTTCAAACTTGGGCCAGAGAAGCCCCAGGGGGACTAGTAAGGTCTTGACCACCAGGACCACTGATAGCTCTGTCTACTGATGTGTCCTCCTGAGACATCTTTGCCTTCAGCTATTCAGACTTATGAGTTCATTTTGAGAGAGCCCAGGACAAAAGGTTCCACAACCACGTAGATGGAAATCACTGGCAGAAGACAGAAGGGTTGTATCTCACCCTCTCTCTCATGTGGGGCCTCTTCCCATAAGATGCATCTATGGTTACCAATCTAATAGGACAAAAAGTTTTATATTTTGTCACAGACTTTTTTTTTAAATTTCATATAAAATATGCTTATATTTCAGCACATATAAGAGTTTTGTTGGAAATTTTATGGTGAAGCACAAGAACGTAATGAGCACTTGCTTAATATTGGGGTGGAAAAAAAAAACAACTTACCGGAAACCTCATTACAGAAAGTCTGACGGTCTCTCAGCAGAGTCACCCTGTGGGAAGGTTTGCAGATTACATGCTTTTAACCCCAGGATCACAGGAGCCAAGCTGCTTTGGGATGACAGGGTTCTTGGCATTCCACATCATTAGTTTTTGTTTAGTATTTCTTTGTTTGGCTCACCTCTTTCTGAGATGGAGATCATTTGTATCTAACACAACCCACAGAGTGAGGTACACAATTCTCAATCCCAGAATTCCCAGAACATTGCCTCTACCTCTGCTGGCTGAACTGTCGATTGTCACTTTATCACAAATGCTGTTGAATTTGGATACCTGCCCATTTATCCCAGCGAGAGTGTGTTTAAACTGTGAACAAACTACAAAATCTCTGTGAGGAGATGCCCCAGATTCTAAAATTATTGCCATCTAATTGTTTCACTAAAGTGCACCTTTCATTAATATATAACCATAATTAAAATCTGTTCTATAAAAATTTTTCTTCCACTAATACTTACTCAGGTATCTGCCTGCACTTCCCTCCCTCAAAACTTTTCTACTGAAACCTGTCTTAGCAGACGGAACTTTGGGTTCCTGCCCTTACCTCCCTTACATGTGTGGGACTCAGCTTTGCAGTGTCCTTTACAAAGAGAAGTTTGAGCTGACTGGAGGATTAGTTATGCTGTTACACCAACACAAGTGTGTGCAAAGCCTCTCTATGCTTTAATCGGAGTGCTTATTAATTCCATCTGTAGTGTGGGTACCCAGCTTCCATTAAACTTGATGGCTTGCCTGCCTGCCACCCCCAGCTCAAAAATAAAATTAATTATCTAATCTACATATATTGAACTCCATGTTATTTTTGGACTCTGTATCCTATGCTCCATATACATAGCATCTTAAACTAATTATCTGTTTACTTGGCTCTCTTTCTTATGGGACCTTGTGTTTTGAATGTGGGGAAACCACATTCATCATTGTATCTCTGGTGCTATTAAAAAAAAAAAAACAGACTGGTAGATAACTGCATGGGAATTCAAATTTCAAAAATATCAAGACCTGGAATTTCACTTCCAAATCCGTATGATTTGCAGTAAAATTTCCAGTCATAAAACTGTCCCAACAATTCATTTGCAACCTGGAGCCATGAGAGAAACAGCACCCACAATGCACCACTGCAACATAAATTCAACAGAAGGAGAGGGGAACATTTTATTATTTTAATGCAAAACACAAGCCCATTTTAAAGATCACTAATACAGTGCCATGTGTGTGATCAGAACAGACTTTCTATGCATACTCAGAAATAAATATTTTATATCATATATACTGCCACATTAAAAAGTTAAGGTTTCTCCCAAATGATTTTCCTTTACAAATTATCTTTTCAAAAATATCTACTTATCTCAATATTCACTTATATTTATTGTTTAAGAACTTCTGACATGTATGTATGTCTTGGTTGTATCTATTTTCTCATCCTTCCCTGAAGTTTCCCTCTGAACCTGCCCCCAACATATTAATTACTAAAGCAAAAATCATTTAGCAAATGTCTCTAAAATGGGACTGTGGCATCCAGCAGGAGGTGTGATGGTATTTTCAGCAGAAGCACGGCACTCCCAGAAGGAAAAGTGTTTAGATATTAGTAACCATCTGGTATAGGAAAAACTCGGCCTGCTCCTGTGCTCCCACATGGGTTTCAGGTCAGGTACTTTCCGATTTGAATCCATTATTAACAAAGGGGTTTAAGAAAATCTGCCCCTGACATTGCTTTCAAGACTTGGCAAGAATGTTTTCTTTGTAATATTGAAATTAAGAATATGCTAAAGCTTTTAAATTGATTTTTGTAATTTTTGTTTCTTTTTGCTTTTCCCCATCATTCTTCTTGTTTTGTTTTTTTGAAAAGATGATTGATTAGGTATCTAATTGCTGAGATATCCTACTGTTTCTCAAGCTTAATGTATGCCCTGAAATATTGGGCTATTCTTGTTTTAAGGCTGCCCTATGTACCCAAGACTGGCCTCAGAGTTGCAGAAATCCCCTGTTTTTGCTTCTGGAGGCTGGGACTGCAAGCTCTTATCAACACACTCAATGATTTTTTTTTTATATTTGGAAATGAAATTATTTTATATCTAATTCAACTCTGGGGTTCTTGAGCACACAATACTAAACTAACTTTCTAATATAACTAATTCCATGAACTTAAATTGCTTTGTAAGATTGTGAACAATTAGAATCATTGTAAAACAAAGAAGGACAAAAAGAACTAGGTGTTACTATTCAAAGAAAAAATGTACTAAGCCCACAGCACTTATGTCTCCTTTGTGGAAGAATTTTTCTTTTTCTAGGTAAATCTCATAACACTGAAAATTCTTTGATAACCTTACAAGACCATATCAAAACAAAATTCATTTTCCACAGTTGAAAAAGATTGATAATGTTTCCATTTATTTCCGTCCTCCTGAATTTGATGACTTTCCAGATAAAATGAAAATTTAAACAAAACTGGGATGAATATGTTTGGAATCCCACTCAAACACACTGAAACACAGTCTTTTTAAAATTTTAAATGATCATTTTTTATTTATTTATATGCATTTATACGCATGTGTGAGTGTGTATGAGCCTCTCTCTCTCTCTCTCTCTCTCTCTCTCTCTCTCTCTCTCCCCCGTGTGTGTGTGTGTGTGTGTGTGTATGTGTGTGTGTGTGTGTGTGCCACTTTTATAGGTAAAGTCTAAGGCCCAGCAGAGGGCTTTTGGTTTTCAGAAGTGATAGTTACAGAAAGTAGTGAGCTGCTTGACCTGGATGCTGGGAACTATCCTCAGGTCCTTAGTAAGAGTAGCCAGAGCTCTTGACCACTAAGCCATCTGTCGCTGGAGCCCAGCGAATCCAGGGTTTTAGTGTGGGTTTATAGTAGGATTCTTACACTACCATTACTATCATTTTTACTTATGTAAGGGACTTCCTGATTTAGAGTAACAGCATGTCTCTTTGGTATGGCAAACCCTCTGTTCTTTCATTCTTAGTTTGATTCTGAGGCTCATAAAGAAAATGATGATCTGTGGAGATAGTGAAGGCTTTGTGTTCTCAGAACCCCAGGATCTAAAGCACTGGCAATGAAACTCTCATGAGCTTCAGCTTTAAATATTCAGCGCATAAACAGAAACTGATATGGGGTGGGGGGGTTATGATAGCAAAAATTTATCTGTCTTCCCTATTAAAAGGAATGATTTTATAAAATTTTAAACACTTGATAAATTATTAAATAATTGTATAGTAAGTCAAGACATTACAAATAATAAAATTTTTTCCTCACTGTAATACTTTGTTCACAGCAGTGAATTATTTTCTAAATTACAAACGGCCCTCTTCTGGTTGGAGCGTGGCTTTGTGTAGAAGATATGGGTTCAGTTCCCAGCACTCAACCACTTTTAACTCCAACTCTAAGGGATCTGATGCCCTTCTCTGTCCTCTAAAACAATGCACTTTCAGTTACACACACACACACACACACACACACACACAGAGAGAGAGAGAGAGAGAGAGAGAGAGAGAGAGACAGCGAGAGAGAGAGAGAGAATGAATTAAAATTAAACCTTGGGGGGGAGCACTTTGCCAGACACTGCCATAGGTTATCTTTATGCCACTGTAGTGCACCCACACTTTGGAACTAATAGGCCAAGCCTCACCTGATCAGTTCAGCCACACAAATTCCTTAACTTCTTTATGGCGTTTTTACACACAGTCCTGTGTATACTGTCCCATAATTACGTGGATGTTTCTATAAGATTCCCCATTGTCTGTCTCTGTCTCTCATGATAGGGCTAGAGGATCCTCAGAGCAGGTGATTGATTGCTAATTTTTTTCATATCATTTTAAACATTGCATCACCTCTACTCTTCATTTTTCCCATAATGCACCCGGAGAATCCTTGGGGTTACAGGTCAAGTACTGAAATTCTTCATATTTTATTATAACATTGGCATCAAACAATTCACAAAAAAGGCTTTTCTAAACTGTCTTTCTAAATCAACTCACAATCCTGATGACTATTTATTGAAACAAGTTTCATGTCATTGCATCAAAGCATGAAGGGCACACACAGGGGCACTAGGAGGAGCTGGCATTAGTGGCTCTAATTCTGGCAAATGTCACTTGGCCAATCTAAGAGAAAACAGCTGGCAAGCAACCTTCAGCTTCAAACTCTCAGTATTTTTTCCAAAGGTAAATGGAGAATGAATTAAAGCACCAAAGTGTACTAAAGCAAGAATAACTAACACATGGAAATTATGCTTTTCCCTCTTCTTGTCAACTAAAGAGGTATGGTTTTATATACGTGGTTTAATCTAAAAAGCAGATGTAGTTTTTCCCAAGGATACAAGATGCAGCCAACTGGCTCATATGGTACCTTTCCCCTCCAGCCTTATTGGAAGTGGCAAGTTGAAAGACCTCAGGATTATAGTGGCAAGAAATGATAGAGGCAGAGAACGAAGTCCTTATTCTTTGTAGGAAACAGAACAAAAGATGTGGGAGGGGAGAGGTAGAAGGAGCATTTAGGTGAAGCATGGAGTGATATGTCTGAAGCAACAACAGCAGTACTGCGAAAAGATGCCACATGCTCCCTACATCCCCAAGTATGCAGGTGAAGGAGGTGGGTACCAAACCTGTCATCTTCCACTGAACACACTCATTAGCCCTCTCTGTTCTCCCACTGCCCCCTGCAAACAGCTAAACCCCTCACCACACAGAGGTCATGTTCTTTCCTAAAGTGATGTGTCAGGGGGAGGGGCTGCTTGTTAAGTCTATTGACTTTTCTGGTTGGGGATTTGGTGTTAATGTCTATGTGGGAGAAGGTATCATTTTCTTTACTGCTATCACCGCATAGCACTCTGCTTGCTGCTCACTGTGGTTTAAACAGGAGTGTGATCTTCAGATGATTGAGCACAGCATGCATGCAGAACTGCCTTCAAGATCCAAAGACATCCTGTGTTGAGGATGTGCTAGAACGTGTCATCAAGGGCTGGAGAGATGGCTGAGGAGTTAAGAGCATGTGCTGACTGCTCTGAAGAGCATACTTTGGTTCCCAGTGCCCATGCTAGGCTCCTAAAAATATGTAGTTTTAAATTAAATAAAATAAATATAAAACCAGCAAAAAGGTGGCACCAACTTTAGGCTCATTGGGATTTCTGTTTCTTTCTTCTAATTCTAAGATTACACGATATCTAGCTAAGGAATACATTCCTACCTAGTACATATTACATAGTTGATAATAAAAGCCATAATTATTAGTATGGGGAAGAAGCAAGCCACATGGGGCTCTGTTTTAGTCCATTTTACAGGAGAACTCTCTGCTCCTGCACACATCAACTATCAACTACCTTGTTACATGTCTGTAACAAGGCTCCACACACTCACTAGATTTTCATTTTTGTTAGTTTTTCTTTGTTTTACAGTGCTAGGAACTGAATCCAGGCACTTTCAGATAGCCTACGAATTCCCTACCATTGAACTATAATCCTAGACATAGCTTCAATTTTAAAATTAATACTATTATTTTAGGATATTGTCTTAACACTAGATTTTAATCCAGGCATGACAGCCCAGGTTTGTAATTTTGACACTTGGGAATGTAGTGTTAGGCAGATTATCATGAGTTTGAAACAAGTCAGGGCCATAAGGTGAATTCCATGTGAGCCTTGCCCACAAGATGAGCCCCTGATTCAAAAACAAACAAACAAACAAACACACAAACAGATGTGATTTGGTTACATTTGTGTCTCACGCTATATCATATAAATCTATAACTACAATTTATTTTTATCTTCTAACTCTCTAATATTTGCAAGGGAGATTGACAGCATCCTACAGCCTTCCAGTTAATTAGGAAGTAAGTATTTCTGAAGGAACATTGTTACAGCATGAGAGTTCCAGTGTCTACAGCTCTCATAATTTAGACAGTTGTTGACAGAACTCACTGAATGGAACTGTGCGTTTCTGTTTACAAATTCATGTTTTCTCTGTTCCATGAGCAATTAATTCCCATAATAATTGACATTAGGAAAATCTTTTCGAATGAACCCTAAATTCTTACCTATGATAAATATGGTATGTTCTATGCTTCAACAAGAGAATTGTGTAACTACCACACAGAAATGTCTCAGAATATTGATTTCATCTGAATAAGATGAAAAGTATATGACTATAAGAAAAGTCAATGATACAGAAATAGATGGGCTTTTAAATCCATATTTTCATTGAATATAGTGCCTACCTAAGTAAACCATAATCCCTAATACAGACTGAATATTATTTCAGTATTTCTACAAGACTCTTACTTGGGTAAGGGCCAAAGAAATGTCTATAGTTACAGAATCGTTACTACTAATAATAATACTTTAGAGATACTGGGTATAATTTTTTTTTCCTATAAAATGTCAGCAGATCCTGTGAGTGTTCCTCTGATGTGAATATCAGTTCTAGTCTAGATGCAAACAGAAGGGTCTAGAAGCCTGCAGTCAGAAAAAGTCTAGAGATATTTATCATAATGGCAGACAATTTTTTTCACAATGAAAAAAAAAAACCTATGTTGAATAATTTGAGCAAGGTTAATGAGTTAAGCACACGAAATTCTAAGCTACAGAAAAAATGAGTAAAACATAAGCTTAAAATTGAGGCTGCTTTGCTCCTTTGAGGTAAAGAGTTCACATCTATAAGATTATTTAGCCAAATGTTTTGGAGAATTAAGAATTTAGATGAAGGTAACAGATTACATTGGGACCTGTGTAAAGTGTATGGACCCAAAAGAGAGAGCTAACGTCAATGACATTTGTACATCATAAGCAACATAGAGACAAATATCTTCATATAAAATCTTGCAAGTGATTTCCTGTTACATATTTTTAAACTGGGGTTAGCTGTTCTAGAAGCATACACTATGAGGCATGAGAGGCATAATGATTCTAGGATTCCCTGTGAAGGAACCAACTAAATCTGCCACTTCAGTGCCTACCTCCAGGATGATCATGATTCTACATTAGCTAATGATAGAGGGATGCCTTCCTCCCCAGAGCACAATTGCTGTGCATCTTCCTATCACATCTGCCTCGACTAAACTGTCAGATAGAGGCTGAGACTGCAATAGAATGGGATTCCTGAGCAGGTCCTTGGGATGGAAGAGAAACTTACCTCCCAGGGTTTGAATTGTTTCCTATCTACAATTTTCAGTGATGCTCACGTCTGCCTTGGAAGGACCTCAACTAAGTTTCTTTCATTTATGGCAGCGCCTAAGCCCCACTTAATCTCTTTTCTCCCAACCCAAGCACAGGAACATCAACCACTCTCCACTCCTCCCTCAGAACCTTTCATGATGGAATCCAAACCTCTCTTCATTGTCTTAATGACCTTGGCATTCCACAGTCCCCTTGCTGTGGCCACCTTCCTTACAGACTCCATACACCTGGCTTTTGTCTTTCAGAATTCTGCCAAGTGATTTCATGCAGGAGGCTTCGTCCATCCATGCACATGCATGGGTACACAGATATACATCCACATATTCACAGTGGGCTCCCCACCCCAACCCCATGAGTGCCCACACATGTGTGCACACACAGGCGCACACATGCACATGCACATACACTCATTCCCTCTCTCACCACGAATTATTCTTCTATTTTTGTTTATCTCAATTATTATTTATCTTCCTCTTCTTATTACACAAACTTGGATTATTATTTTACTACCATACCAAGAGATGGAGAAAGATGAAATTCATATAAGAATTAAAAACCATAAATTGAAACTTCATATTTATTTCATTATAATTTCCAACATTTTTTGTATATTTGAGTTTGATTGTTTTAAATCTTCACGTTCCTATACCCATACACACTTTTAAAGTGAACATCTTTTATGTAGAAAAATTTGCTCAATCATAAACTAATATGCATAAAATATGAATGTTTCTTATAACTGCATAAGAAGAAAAACGTCTCCCATTCTGGAAGGATTTTGGGCTGAATGGTCTGTAGAATATAAATTCAGAGAGAAGCAATAATGCTTTCAAGCTCGAATTCAGAGGCATGGGAATGGTGTCGGCAAACCTCTGAGGATTCTTGTGTTGCATTTCCTACCTCATGTCTTAATAACATTCTCTCCCATGATGTTAATTTTGTCTTTGAAGAAATAATAAACATAATTTAATTTCCAATCGTTGCCATGGCGAAAACTCTCCCCCTACACTTGTGAAGGCGGATGACGGACAGTGTTGTGCTGTCTTCTGATGACTCTCCAGTCTGTTTTAAAGTCCACAGCTGGGAATACAGTCTTCCTAAAGGAAGTATGATAGATGGCCCAGTCAGGGATCGGAAGACTCTGAGCTGGTGAAAGAAGCCATCTGTCTGTGCAGTATCTGTGAATGGGGTCTGACAGAGTAGCAGGAACTCAGTGTTGAGGCAGCAGCTTGCCACCCTCAGTTCCAACACAGTGACACTACCTTCTGACACAACATCCACACACATGCCTAATATCACTCATGAATTGCAGTGACAGTTTAGCAGATCAAATCCATCGTCACATGCTTTTGGCATCTGAGATGCAGCCAAGGCCTGCTCACCTTTGGAGAATGAACTAACAGGGGTAGACTATGGGAAGCTGGAGAGACAAGCCTTCTAAAGCAGATTACTGAATGAACTGCCCAGGTCAATACCATTGCAATCAATATGTCCTGAAGGTCACTGTGCCCCAGTACATAATGACAGTCAGTTTTTGTTTCTCATTCCCTTTTGCTTTAAATTGCCATTATTTGGGACTCAGTATGGGGGTAAGGTGGAAATTATTCTGGTATACTTCAGAGTAAAATCCTGTAGATTGTTTTCTGAAAGTCTTCTGTTTTTTATCATTGTATTTATGTCTGTTTCTTATGACATGTGATACAGATCAAAATGAAGTAAATGAAATAAATAAGAAACAAATATGTAAAACGTATCTATAAAACAATAAAATTTCAGGATCTGTGATTTTTTAATGTTCTGTTTATTTACTTTGTGTGTGCACACCTATGTGTATGTGTGGGGGCTTATACCCAAGATAGTCCATGGTAATCTGCTCTCTCCTATTACTTCTCAGCCCAGAGGCCAAACTTAGGTCATCAGGCTTGGCAGAAAGTTTCTTTAGCCACTGAGCTATCTTGGAGGACCTGTTTGTGATCATTTTAATTGTCACTTTCATTGGATGGAGATACGCCTGAGATAGATGCTACTAGAGAGACCCACAGGAGGAAAAGATACATAGGTTAGATGACCATTGGGTGTACAACCCCAATGGATATATCTACCATCAACTCCAACCCATAAGTCTCTGGGAATATTAAGGAAGAGGCGACAGAATGGTTGCAAGAGCCAGAAGACCAAGGTTTCTGCTGATAGATGGTATCCTCTAGGAACGTTACACCCAAGAACACTCAACAACACGGTGGCTTGAACATGACCAAGTTAGTTATAACACCAGCTGATATGCCAATGTGGGTGTAAAATTTCACAAGGTCTTGCTGCGAGATGAAGAGTTATAGGAGGTCAATAGCTGCAGAGAGAGAGAGAATCAATCTCCTGTAGACCCTAACTCCTACACACTCTCGCCAATCCCAACTTTTCATTCCCGAACAGCAGTACTCACAAGCAAAGCTAAGTGGACTCTGTGTTGTCTATGTGTGTATGTGATGATGGACATAAATGTAGATATAGATGCTGTAGATGCAAATGTAGATGTAGATAATGTAGACGATATAGATGTAGATGTAGATATACGTGTGTGTCATGTATATGTATATGTGTGTGTGCATACAATCATAATTTTAGAAGAAGATG
>JADRCH010000235.1:2727520-2758985 GCA_019843965.1 Rhynchomys soricoides
TTGCATGCACACATGTGTGTTTGTATGTGTGTATATGCATACACACAAGTGTGTGTGTGTGTGTGTGTGTGTGTGTGTGTGTGTGAGAGAGAGAGAGAGAGAGAGAGAGAGAGAGAGAGAGAGAGAGAGAGATGATTGGGTAAGACATAGGCTCAGGTGCCTGTGGAGGCCAGAATAAGCCACCTGACCCTAATGCCCTGATCCCCTGGAACTGGTATCCCCTGTATGTTGCTGTGTGTCCCCTGCCATGAGATACCAGGAGCCAAACGTGGGCTTATTCATGCTTTTAACCACTTAGCCATCCTTTCATCTGATCTGAATCATTAAAAATATACAGTGAGTCTTTTAATTGAACAAAATGATTCTTCCAAATTGTTTTCTTGGTACCCTTTGTCAATCAATTTTAGCAATTCTTACACTTGGTTTTTCATAAATTCAGAATTATCTTGTCGTGCTATATAAAAGTAAGGTGTGAAATTCAATTGGTCACATACAGTATCTAACCCAAGCGCCAAGATGTTATAGATTCTTCCAAATAAAAATGGTATTTTTTGTATTGAATTTGATATTTGAAATTTTCTTCAATAGAGTTTTAATTTATAACTTACATATATTTTATTAGATGTTCACTCTAGATTTTGAGCCATTTTAAACAATATTTTTCATTTTTATATCTATGATTGGTTACTAATATATGGAAACATAATTTACTTACTCCATATATCCTGACCCCCTTCATTATACTTTTCAGTACTTTATCTTGTCTATGAAGATTCCATGGAGTTTTCTGTGTAAAGTATCATATACATCACATGGTCATACCAATATGTTTTCTTTCCAAGCTTTCCTTTGTTTCTCTTTCTTACTTCACAGGCTCAGTCTTTCAGCGTCTGTTGGTTACATAAAGGACCAACTGAGAGTTCAGAAAGGACTGTCCAGACAGCTTGTAAAGCCTTATTTCTGGATATGTCTGAGAGGGTGCTTCTGGAAGACACTAACATCTATTTGAAGAACCAAATAAAGATGGAGGACAAGAGTGACTGGTTCGCTGTTTAAGGGCAGCACACATCTTCCCCAGACAACAAACACACCTACTTCTTAGGGTTTTAGCCTCAGACTGGAACTGAAGTGATCAGAGCCCCAAGCTAGCAACTTTAAGAGGCAAACATTCCCAGCAGTACTTGCTGAATCTCTATCTCACAGAGCCCTCTGAGAGTATCTCAGCTTCTGACATTCTGGCTTGAGTTAGTTTGTACTCAGTGCACATATCAGTATATATACAGAAGTATCTTATTTATTTGTTATTTATTATGTATATAATGTATTTTCATCACCTTCAACCTAATTCTGTCCTTAAACCAACTCTTTCCCAAGAAGTCAGGTGCTTTATAGAGATCTGTAAGGGAAGCATTCTTCTAAGAAGTACATAAATATAACCTGGGACCTTTCAAAAGATATCTATCTATATCTATATCATATTATACACATATATATAATTACAAACTTTAAAAAAACAATTGAAATTTGTACCATCCTCCTATAATTTTAGAATAATTTAAACTCAATAGTAATAACTCTTTAAGTGTCTACTATCACTCATCAAACATGCCACTTTGACAGTGTTTTTTGAAAAATTCTTTTGTTAAATTATGAATTCAGGTTTTTTTTTTTTTGATTCTCCATTTCATACTGGGCACTTGTATTCAGTTTCATTTTGAGTCTCTTTTAAATGCATAGATTAAGTGTGTAAGTTGAGGTCTGTAAATCTCAATGGGACTGATACCTTTCTAATCATATTAAGAAATCAAAAGAGAAATCACAAGCACACCCTATTATGGTTACCTCCTTCAAGCAGCAATTTGGGCCAAGACACCTTCTGGCTTTTCTTTTCTTAGTTCTCACTCTGACTGATTCCTGACCATCCCTCATTCAGTAGCTTTTGGCTCAGCTTGTTAGTACTCTGTATGTTCCTGAAAGAGGAACTTAGCAGTTTCCCTTGAGACTGTTTGACATGTAACATGCCTATTTAGTGCAGTGAATTTTGTTTCTAAGCAACACTTCTAGATAGTCCCCACAAATATTGATATTTCATGTTTTAATTATTATTCAATGTAGTAACACTTATTTCTGCTGAGACTCTCTCATAAATACAGAGAAATGTATATATGTACAGAATCCTTTCCAAATGTTTATTTTCTCTCCCTTTGTCATTTTGTTACTGATTTATAGTTAATATTTATATGTGATAATAAAATCTTTGTGCAATCATTTCTTTCAACTGAATTGAGGTTTGTTTTAAACCCTTGATATGGTTTTAGAATGCATAGCATTCACTCTTAAATTATCATCTGTCTGTGTTGGTGCTGTGTTCTTATATATGCCTCATTTATTTCATCGCTTTTTGAAAGAATTTTACATTCTCCAATTATAGTTATGAATGGATGTTTCCTTTGTGATCAACTAATTTTTATTTCACATATTTTATAGCCTTGTTGCTTGGTACATCTACACTTGACCGGTCCATTTTGTTGGATGGTCTTCGTCGACATTCCATGTCTTTCACCCCAATCCAATTTCCTCCAATGTTAGTATATAGCATTAGGCATTCTCTAGATTATCTGCAAGATAAGTAGTTTCTATCCTTGTACGGTCAATAAGTCTGTATACTTGCTTTTAAGCATATATTTGTTAGCAGCATATCACTCCATCATTTTACATCATTTTACTATAATAAATGAATTATTTTGTGCTATTTGAACATGTCTGCTTAATGAGATCATTAAGATGCTGAAGGATTGAAGGATTAATCTGCCATTGCCTATGACTTTCTTGTGCTTGTTGTAACTCTTGTTGGGTTCTAAAGCAGAGGACAAGTTATGTGTAGCTGAAATACGGGACTTAATAAGAAGCTTACAGAATCTGGGGTGAAGCAGTCCAACAATGGCTGTCTGAGGGCTAGGATAGCCTGAAAAACCAGGAGTCCCATAGGAAAGAGCCTGGAGAGCTTATGCAAGAAGGATGCCAAGTGTTGGAGTCCTGCTGAAGAACCACAAATTCAAGTCCAGATTCAAAGACTGAGGAGTACTTGTGTCTGATATGAATTGCATGTACCTACTGCAGAGGAGCTGAATATGCGCGCACAGGAACATGCCCTTCTACCCAGGTCCTACTGGACCCTGACGACACTGACGGAAGATCTTCCTTTACCAGGTAACTGATCATCCTGTGGAATAGCCCTAGTTCTGTTATGAGTTCAGACACATAAATTCAAAATAACATTTTTGCCTGAGTCTTAAGGGTGACTTATATCCTTCTCATCCCTTTGCACTTCCCTATTTTTAATTTTCCTAAGTATTTCTATGTTCATTAAAATGCACATGGGCAGTGTTGAATTTTGTCTGAAATGTGACCCTGAAAGAACCTAAGTACAGGGATTTTACATTTGCTCACCTCTATTTTTGATTTCTGCATTTTGCCCTCTCTTCTAATATTACTTAATTTTATCAAGTTTTTATCTTTCAATTTAAAAAATTCTTTCACCCATTCCTTTACTACATAGTGTCATTACCCTCAAATGTTCTGATGGCTTTTATTCATGTAGCATGTCTCTATGCCCTCCTGAAGCTGGGTGACATTTTCACACCATATGGCTTCTGAGTTGACAGCTCTTGAAAACTGCCATTTGTGTCTGGCTTTCAGTTTCTGGTGACAGCTGTTATCATGGATTTTTCTCCTGATAGAAACATTTTTTTCTATAGAAGCCTTTATGGTAATTTTTTTGTCTTTGGTCATTCAAGTAAGACTGATGTTCCTTGGCATGGGCTACATGGATATGTCCTGTTTGCCATTCATTGAGAATGAATATTCAGCTTAGATCTCTTGTGTACTTTGAGAACATATAATCCATTCTTTCTTTAAGTATGCATTTTGGTTTTTCTTCTTTCCTCTCTCATTCCAAGACTCTGATAAATTGATTGTTATATTTTTCTTAAAGTTCTATGGGTCCCCAAGACTTTAATTTTTTCCATGTATATTTATTTCTGTGTATAGGTGTGATACTGTGGTGTGCTTCTGGAGGCCAGAGGTCATTTTGTGGGAGAGGGTTTTTTCCTTTATCCTATGGTCCTTGGGAATCTAACTTGGGTTGTCAGGCTTGGTGGTAAACACCTTTACCCTGTCTGCCATCTCACAAGCCTTCTTCAAGTTTGGCATGAGCAAATAAAATCATTCTCTTTCCAGCTGCCTTATGAATTTCTTCTAGACCCTACAATCTGCATAGCAGCCACACACTGAGGAGATTTATTGATTGATGTTTTATTAATTGAAAAAAATCTCACTTCTTTCTTCACATTTGTAATTTCTTTACCAAATAATAATAATAATAATAATAATAATAATAATAATAATAATAATAATCTCATTTTTTATCTGTCTTAAAATTGTATATAAATACTTTTGGGGGCAATTTCCTAATAGCTGCTTTAAAATGTTTATATAAAAAGTTTAACTTTTTAAACTCATTGCTGGCATCTGTCAATTGCCTTTTTTCTGGCACATTCTCTACAAATGCTTCTCCACGGTTGTTGAATGGATATGTAAACAATTAAAATAAATAGTAACATCTTTTCTTTGTTTTAAAATTTGAATTTGTCAATCATAAAACACAACAAAATTTCCTGGTAAGAGTTATATAATAAGATGGAATATGTAAATAAAATATGAGCCTTATCACTGCCAGTTTGATAGAAAATTCTCTGTTCTACAAACTTCTTAAACTGGGTCACCATAACTCACTGAGTAGACTATGGTAACCTCTCCTCAGGTGGTCTCTTTCCTTCTAGCATTGTCACATTCAGTATTTCCTCAAATCCACCTGGGTGCAATGCTTTAGGATGTTCACATTGGTATGCAATTAAGACCATTACTAGACAAATGCATGAAGCCCCTGTTGAATTCAAGCAAAAGAACATTGATCGCTTTATGGTTTCTACAGGATGTGCCTGTGCTTCCCTTTCAGGCAACCTCATCTACTGCCCTTGTCTGCTGTCCCCATCTGCTTCTGTGGGGCAGATGCCTCAGAGGCCTCCCTCTCCTCAGGCAGCTCATGCCTCTCAGTTGTCTCAGTGTTCTTTTCTTAGTTAGAAATGCTCACTATTTCCCTTATATAGTTGCATTTACCTGTAACTCCTGCAAATATTTCTTCAAAGTGTTACGTTCCAATGGCACATGCTTGTCTTGTTTTACTTCTACTTAATTTAAATTTATACCCATATGTCTCCTGAATTCCCATGCTGAAATTGTCTTTTATGTTTCACAGCACAGCACTAACACTGTAAAATAATATCCCGTGGGTCATTGTAGGAATCTCTGTGACTGGTGTTGTATGGAGCTCCTTTTCACTATCATGTTTCCAAGGTCTGGTATGATGTCCTCATGTCACATGTCACTCATGATAAATAGCTACTGAGCAAATCAATCAGCAATAGACTTTCTATAAATCCTAATAGGAGCAATTGTGCTGATGCAAGTGAACGTGTTCTGCATGTATAAATTATAAATTGCTCAGTATAGAAATTAAATTATGTCATTCAAACAAACACTAAATTGCTTGGGAGTGGGAAGGAGGTTGGGGGAAGGGTGAGTGTGTAATGGATTTGAATGTCATAGCTAAACACATGCACAAAGTCACAAGCCCACTCGTGCTCCAAAAGTCTCTGGGAGCACTCACATTCCAGAGAAATCATCCTGCAGATGCCTCTCTGTGGACCAGCCACTGAGCTCTCACCAGATGCTGAAGTCATTGGTACTTCAGTCATGAACTTCAACACTCCAGAATGGTGAGAAAGAAATTCTTCTTGATTGTAAACAACCCCAACCATGAAATTTTGCTGTAGCAGTCCAGACAGGATGAGACATTTTAGAAATAGACAACTAGTATATTTTAGAACTGTGTCTTCTTTTTTACAGGAAAATTAGAGACAAATGGAGTGCTCATCTATCACATCTATAATGTTATGGATTCCTCCGTCTTTACACATAATAGATGAATCAGTGTCTGAATCATGATAGATGAATACCATGTTTCAATCCCTACTTGTCATTGGGAAGGAAGCAAGGCAGAGGGAATCAAATGGAGGAATGGAGGGAGATATATGCAGTGGGAGGTAAACAACTACCATATAATCAGCAATATTGCTTGTGGCACTATAGGAACAGAATTAGTAAATTCCTATTTAATTCTAGTGATCATATACAACAGGGGCCAAGAGATGGTTCAGTTGGTAACATATTACTGTGAAAGCCCAAAGACATTCACTCAGATCCCAGCACCCACAAAAAGCTAAGTATGGTAATGTCACCCGCAATCCCAATGTCAAGGTGCGAGTAGAATCAACCAAGCTAGCAAAACAGCAAGCAATAGGCTCAGGGAGAGAGACCTTGTCTCTAAAAACTAAGGTAGAAAAGCAATGAGGGAGACTTCAGTGGTTTAGAGTGGATGAGAATCATCATTACACTAAGCAGACAAAATGGATCCATGAGGAGTAGTTTCATTTAAATGACACCTTAGAAAACACAAAATTGTAAGACAGAAGCCAGGTTAATAGTTCTCACATATTGGGATTAAGGGAAGACAGTGAGGTGCCACAGGCCTTCATAGGAATGAAAGAAATACCCTACCACGACTGTGTAGTGTTACGTTTGGTAGACATTGCTGAAAATGAATGGAATTTTACACTTAAATTGGGATCTCATTGTAAATTTTCCCATAATAAACATGATTGGAAAGAAAAGTAAAGCAAATTAATATCTAAATTTTGTCTCCAAATTTCACCAAAGAAGGACTCTCCTCTCTGTGTCTCTCTGTGCCTTTCCTTCCCTCCCCTCTGTGTGTGTGTGTGTGTGTGTGTGTGTGTGTGTGTGTGTGTGTGTGTAACTGTGGAGGCCAGAAGATGGCATCAGAGCCTCTGGAGTTGGGGTTACAGATGGTCCTAAGCCTCCCAAAGAGGATGCTGGGAATGTACTCAGGCTTTCTAACCAGAACAGCAGGAACTCTGACCGTGGCAGCATTTATCAGACTCCATGTTTTAAAATTGGAACTATTAGAGGTTTTCAATGATATCCTCTATACATTTGAGGAACAAATCCGCTCTAAAACCCTACATGTTTAAAATAAACTTCAAGGATAGCACTGAAAAGTAAAAAACTGTTCTCTTTATGAGCAAATGACCATTATAAATTCAATTCAGAGGCATGATATGAAACTGATTGAACCTGGTGCCAGCCAAAGCAGGTAACTGTGAGCCTTATATACACTCTTGTCCTACAGAATCCAGGTTCTGAGGAGTAAGCAGTTTGGGGGAGTCACGTTCAATGGGAGAGTATTTTGTATGGACTTAAGGAAGATGTAGGCACCTCTACCAGAACACTGTCCATAGACCTGCCTCATGGGCTTTACAAGAGGTGTCAGCTGTTTTAAATTATGATATATATTCCTTCTTAGAAGGTTATAAAACACCTCTTCCAGAAACTGCTCCACAGATGCTTTATATTTGTATTTTCTTCTAATACAATATATCATTGGTTCTTAATTAAATGTTTATAAGACTCAAATTGAAGTTAACTTGAAATTATATGTTTTATTTGAATTCTCAGAGCTGTCAGAGAACTATGGAACAATGTAAAAAAAAAAAAACCAAATTATTTCAAAATCTTTTCTACTATAAAACATGTTCTGCACCAAGTGTTATTAGCCTTTTGTCAGTAATGAGATCAGCCACTGAAACCCACTAGCATTGTTAGCATTATACAAAAAAGTAATAATTAGCTTAAACTCATCAAAACATTATTTTTATACATTGTTTTCTCCAATTAAAGAATGAACTTTCTAGAAATCTTTACATCTCAAGGGCTGGTAGGAATATTATGGATATTCCTAATGAAACATTTCACAATTATGGATAATACTGTGTTCTAAGTAGTCTATCTTGACAATTTCAGAGAATTAAAAAAGAGAAATACAAACAAATAACAAAAGCAGCAATGAGAGTCTCTGTGTTAATCATGGCGAATATATTGCTCTCCCAAATGAACCAGAATACTGGACCTGTCCAGAATGCATGAATTTCTCTTGTGCTGTCGGCTCTCCTCAGTTTGAAACTCATGTGCTAGGAAAGGAACCATTTCATTAATACTGCCACGATGTTTTATACACAGTATCTTTTCATTCTTTCTTTTTTTTTCTGTTAATCTATTTACTTGATTTACATCCTGATCACAGCCCTCTTCCTTCCTCTCCTCCCAGTCCCACCCTTACAAACCCTCCCCCATTATCCCCTTCTCAAATCCTCAGGGAAGGAAAAGACTTCTCTTGGGTTCCACCACCACCACCACCACCACCACCACCACCACCACCACCACCACCACCACCACTACCACCACCACCTAGGGACATCTAGTTACAGCAGGACTAAGTGCATCCTCTTCCACTGAGTCCCAACTAGTCAGTCCATCTAAGGAAGGGGATCCAATGTCAGGCAACAGAGTCAGAAACAGCCAGTGATCCAATTGTTAGAGGACTAAAATGCACATCTGCTACAAATGTGTAGGGGGCCTTAAGTCTAGCCCCTGCATACTCTTTGGTTAGTGGTTCAGTCTCTATAGCCCCTTGGACCCAGTTTATTTGCCCTTGTAGGTCTTCTTGTGGTGTCCTTGACCCCTCTGGTTCACTCAATCCTAACCTCTACTCTTCCACAAGACTCCCCAAGCTCTGCCTGTGGTTGGTCTGTGGATCTCCACATTTGTTTCCATAAGCTTTTCAGGACACAGTTATGCTAGGATCTGGTCTGTATGCATAACAGAGTATCATTAGCGTCAAAGATTGCTTCTCTCATGTGGTATGGGTTTCAAGTTGGGGCAGCTATTGGTTGGCCATTCCCTCAGTCTCTGCTCCATCTTTATCCCTGTGCATTTTATAGGCAGACTTTGGATTGTAGGTTTTGTGGGTAAGTTGATATATCCCTCCTCCCACTGGGAGACCCACCTGACTACAGAAGACTTCACTTTAGTCTCCATATCCCCGGGTGGTAGGAATCTCATCTAGGGTTATTGTCATGGACTCCTGGGAACCTCCCTAGTCCCAGCTCTCCAACTAGTTTCCAAGATGATCCCATGGATTTCCATTCTCACTCCAGCCCTATCCAGCCCCTCCCTTCCCAATACCTGATCCCCATCCCAGTTCCTGTCCTCACTCCTTTTCCTACCTAGTATCCTCTCTCGATCTACCTCTGATGACTATTTTGTTTCCTCTTCTCAGTGAGATTTTTGCATCCTCCTTATTATTTAGTTTCTTTGGGTCTGTGGATTGTAGCATGGTTATATTGCACTTTACGGATGATGTCCACTTATAAGTGAGTATATACTATAGATGTCTTTCTGTTTCTGTGTTAGCTCACTCAGGATGGTATTTTCGAGTTCCACCAATTTTCCTATAAATTTTATGATTTCCTTGTCTTTAATAGCTGAGTGTTATTCTATTGTGTAGATGTACCATGACTACCCTGAATGTGCCCATTCTAATATGATTTTTTTTCTTTCTTTAATTTTTTTCCTTATTTGGAGAGACATGTAATTAAGGATGGCTCCATTCTCCTTACATAGCACAGGATGGCTCTGAAACTTTGAATCCTTCCATCTTTCTTCTACAGTGTTGAGACTACTGGTGTTCACTGCCTTTAGTACTGGGCATCCAACCCAGACTTTCATGCAGGTTAGACAAGCACTCCACCAACTGAGATAACTTTCTAACCTTTTTATACTCCCTCTTTCTCTCTCTCTCTCTCTCTCTCTCTCTCTCTCTCTCTGCATATATACGTTGACCTTTGTTTCAGATAGAATTTTATTGTAATTATCAAAAACAAATAATATCATTAAAATATGTGTGCTACAATCCTTACAGAAAAATGGAAGGAACATCTACTATTAGTTTGATGCAGAAAATACCACCTCTCATTATTACTCTACCACTTGTTGTCTAGACCAATGATTCTCTACCTTCCTAATGCTGAGACCCTTTAATACAGTTCCTCATGTCATCATAACCCCCAACCATAAAATTATTTTTATTGCTGCTTCACAACTGTAATTGCTATTACAAATCATAATGTAAATATCAGTGCTTTCTAATGGTCTTGTGTGACACTTGTGAAAGGTTGTTTGCTCCCAGAGATTACAACCCACATGTTGAGAACCACTGCTCTAGATAGACAAACAGACAGTCATACTGTTATTATTCTTTCCCCCACTACAGTTAAAGGCTCATTAACTGAAAAAAAGCTATACTCTGGCCCTGCCTTATTTCCATGGGAGAAAATATATATGATGGCTACACATACATCTACAAGGCAGAGTACACATATTTCATATGAATCACTTGAAAACACTTTCCTGTATACAGCCCAGGGCACTTACAGGTCAGCCTGGTCATGCAGTCTTTAATACATAGAACTAGGTGGCCAATAAATTATCTATGAGTGACATTAAAATATCCACCGTGAAAGACCAGATGGCTCAGCACATTGGCGATTCATTAACTAGTTTCCATTTTTCACTGTACAGAATGACTAAGGTCAGTGTCATGTACCATCTGCTAGAGAATAAGGGATGAGGATTAGTGGGCTTTGTCTTGTCCACATAGACAGATGCCTCTATAGAGGGATGCTCCTTATTCCACCTACAAATGATTTATTTATGTCTCCTTTAATAAAAACTTCTCTTAATTTTATTTCTTAATACTGTGATAACAAAGCCTGACAAAAGCATGTTAGGATGAAAACAAGTTACAGACAAGACAGTAGGCTCTTGAAACAGCTAGCTACATTCACAGTCAGGAGCAGAAAGAATTGATGCATTGCATGCCTATGCACAACACATGCTAGCTATTCTCGCACAGGTCAAGATCTCTGCCTGGGAAATAATAACACCCAGAGTACATGGGTCTTCACACCCTAAAATAACCAGGAACCTCTCCCATAGTCATACCTAAAGGGCAGCCTCATCCAGACAGTTTCTCACAGACAGTTTCCCATATGATTTCAGATTGTGTCAAGTTCACAATTAACATGAGCCAGCACAGACATAACATGCAAAATTTAATGGGGATTGGGGAATTTTTCAGGTTACAGTCAATAGAGTATGAGGAACAAGTCAAATGACTTCTAAACTTTCCATTCCAAAAATGCTCACCTATTATTCAACACAACCCTCTGGGACAAGTAGTGACCCTGTCCTGAGAATAAAGAATGAATATATGCCTTTCAAATATCTTAATAAAGAAAATTCAAAAAAATAGTTACACATAGTTGTTTAATTTATATTCAGAAAACAAAGTATCTTAATGATATATTTGACATAGGAATAATATATTTTAAAACTTTTAAATTTTGTTGAAAGGTTAAGTTTTTAACGGTGTGATTAATAAGAGGAAAAAGATAAGGGGATAAGAGAACTAAAAACTTTTATGACTTTCTCTCGTCTTTCCCATGTCCTCTTCTGTTAACCCTTCCCATGATCCCCTACCCCTAACTTCCTCTCAAATTCATGGACAATGTCTATAAGATAAATTTTAATATGCTTAAATATTACATATAATGTTTACATAATAACTTAATTACTATGTTGTAACCATAATTTTGATACTCTTAGGAATAATAATTTAAATATTTGATATACAAGATATCTGCTAAGACCCATAGATTAAGAACTAATGGCTTAGAAAAAAATTAATCAGAACACTGTCTGAGTCTAACCAGACCACAAGCTGAGATAAATATATATATATATATATATATATATATATATATATATATATCATCTGAACCCTTCACAGAACAAAAACATTTGTGTATTCTAATAGCCACTTTAAAAAATAACTTACAAATGTAGTAATACTTTAAGTTAATTTTATACTAGAATAGTATAAAACAGTCTAAGTATTACTTTGATATGAAAACTCTCAAGAGTAGATGCCCCAATATAGGAGAATGCCAAGGAGGGAAGACGAGAGTAGGTGGGAGGGTGGGTGAGGGAATACCCCCATAGAAGCAGGGGGAGGGGGAGGGAATAGGGAGGTTCCAAAGGGGAGATCTGGAAAGGGGGAAACATTTGAAATATAGATAAAGTATCAGAAAAGAAAAAAAAAAAAAACTCTCAAGAGGAATGATAATTTAGGATTTTAGCATGAGTCTAGTTGTTTTTCAGGTATCTAATTAACAAATTAAATGTTCTCAGATAATTTAAAAGAATCAAACCATTTTATCAAGCAATACACAATAAAATAGCTATAATCTGTAAATTATTATTTATTTTTAATGGACATACTTATTTCTGTCACTGACATTTTTAAACCACAAGACTCTTTTTCTCTTTAACTCTATCTCAGTCTACTTTACAGGCAGGTATAATCCTATTAAATATCATTTTTTCTTGTATTTTCAGCATTTTCTGTTTCACAGACTACCAGCATAGTGAAGGGCTGCAAGATAGGGAAATCTCATCTTTTTTTTAATATGATGAACTGATAAATTAAAGTTTAATTTATTACTCAATCTTAATTCTTGACTTTCTCCTTAGGGGTAGAAATAATTTTCTTATTTAATTTGTGGTAACTGAGCTGATACCTGGATTCATTGACTATTGAATGGCTTTAGTAGCCCTGCCACTCCTGTGGAACACCAAAGGTGTTTCTCTCACTCCTTATCTTCTTTTTGGACCTCTGCTGAGGAGTTGCCTCGGTTTTGGAGAGGATCTTGAAGAAGAGGCATTTGAGAGCAGTGGAATGATCTTCTCAAGATAGCACTCAAAGTTAGAAAACCTACTTGAAAGATTCTAAAAGACCTGTAATCGCTCATTGGATAGCTTTGGGTTTTGCAACCAGAGTCAGAAAACCTGCTAGAAAAAGTGTAAAAGATGTGTGATAGCTCTGTAGACAGCTTAGCTCTTGAAGACCAAAGTCCAGTCTTATATTTGCATATCAATTAAGTCACTTATCCCAGATTTCCTTTTGATTATCCCATGAATCAGCATCTTATGATCTTAGCTTCTTGATTCTTAGAAAAAGAATCAGCAAAGTACAGTAAATACATGTTTTAACACAGCAAACCCTATGCTGTTTGCTGGTCATAGAGCTTGTGGTTATCAAATCCAGACATAGAGACTATTTTAATGTGGAAAAAGTTAGCTTTCTGTTTTCTAACTCCTTCACTGTCTAAGCTTGTCTGTCATGGAACTTGCTCAGTAGACAGACCTTAAGCTCAGAGATCTCCCTGCCTTTGTAAACACAAACAATAAGCTTAGCTTCATGGGATCTTGCCCTGACATCAGGACTCCCTCACTTTCTTGTGTCTCTACTACTTGAACCATGAGCCTTTTTGTTTTGTTTTGTTTTTTTAACTATTCCTTTCCCTTTACTGACTTATTATTGCAGATGTCTCAGTCATTTCAAGGTCCATGAAGCCCCTCATTCAGTTTATATTGCATCCTTATATTTTGCATAGTTGAGAAGTTGTGTTTATAACTTCTTGAACTCAGAGTTCTTTCCCACAGCCTTAAGGGCTGTCTTGAAGGTCATAATATCACCATTTTACTGAGGAATATTAGACATATTCTCACTTCCCAGACTCATGCTGTTTCTATTTGTCATAGAGTCAGTAACTTTGGCAGGGAGAGCATTCCATGATAAACGTGAGAGAAAGAACATGCCCAGGAATGTGAAAAATATGTACATTATTATTCAAACAAGCTTTACGCCTACAGCAATCATCAGCACTCATGGAGATCCATGTCTAGCTACCTCTGTTCCAGGCACAGGAACTCTGTTACATAATCCTTTCTTTGGCCATGCTGGACCTGATAATGCTCCATCTCCACAAATGGTATTGCAACAGCCTTTCCATCATGACTTAAAATCCTCATAGTCACTGTTTCCTTGCATAACATGGTTTACCTCAAGTGTAAGCAAGAAGTTTAGGTACTACTGCAGAAAGAAGATTCTCAAAGAGACAACTTAAAATTTTCAAACACCAACTTTGTAGCAAGTAATTCTAAGAAGGTTTGCAATGGTTCTTAACCTTCCTAAAGCTGAAGTTCCTCAAGTTGTGATGATTCCCAACCATAAAATTATTTAACTGCTATTTTATAACTTTAATTTTGCTACTGTTATGAACAATAATATTTGATATGTAGTTTATCCGATGAGACCTACAGGTTGAAAAGCCACTGGCTTAGAGAGAAATGAATCAAAGCAATGCCTGACTCTAACCTGACCACAAGCTAAAGGGCAAGTAGAATCTAAATTAAATTAGCTTCCCCTTCTTGGCCTCAACACTTGTTAATTGGTTTGATTATATATTTCTTTTCAAAACACCCACTCTGATTTGGGGGTCTACAGAGAATAACCTTTAACTCTCTGTCCCATTAAATCAATAATAATTAAATAAATTTAATTATTTGACTGGTCCTGGGATGTGTAATGGATAGAACACTGTTTTCACACTTGCCTCAATAAAAGACCCATTGACCCCCAAATCCTATGGGACTCTTCCCTTTTCCAGTACCCACCTCACCTCTTCTTGCAAGGTGCCCTGGTCTCCTGGGTTCTAGCTTCATCAAAAGCTTCTTCTGTGACCTTTGATTCCTTGGGAAGGTATACTCAGGAGACATTCTAGCCTTTGCCAACCTGTCCAGCTCCAAAATGATCTTCCCATCTTACCAACAGCCTCCTTGTTTTTTGCAGTGAGCATGTCCTTAATCTCTCAAGTCTCCCTCAGATGACAGAGCTTCTTGGCATTCTCAATTTTCTCATTGAGGCTATTGTAATATTCACATCATATTAAACAGCAAAAAGGAATGAAATGATGAATAGGAGGGGAAATTGGTCCAAAATGATCCAGCAGGGTGGCCTTAACAAGCATGATTATAAAGGCAACACATTTCAGGTGATAAGAAACTTAAAGGAAAAATATATAACAAATATTTGAGAATCAGAAAAAAAGAAACAAAGAGTTCTGTTCACTAAATATTTATAATCTGCTAGAGTTATCAAGAAAGTGTTAATAAGTATAAGGAAGTCTTAATATCTTAGCTATGTTGGTAGAACATTTGGAAAATATGCAGAAAGCCATGTGTTTACTTCCTGTCCAGCATGAGCTGGTTGTGGTGGCACATACACTAGTAATCTCAGACTGTGGAACACAGAAGCAGAAGATCAGAAGTTCAGAGTCATTCTTGCCCATCTTGCAAGTGTTTAAACCCAGGTTGTGCTACATGTGTTTCAAAACACAATGGCATAAGGAGAGTATCCAAAAGATGCTCTAGACACATAGACAGTTATAGCCACATATATACAATCTGAGTTAATAATAATCAATAATAATAGTAGTAATAATGATAAATAATAAAAATAGTAGTAATAATAATAATAAATAATAAAAGTAGTAATAATAATAGCAATAAATATGATAATGCAAAGAGAGATGTTAGAAAGGTTTTCAAGAAGAGGAGAATGGATCTTATTAGAGATAATATCTTCCTGGAAGATGAGTTGTAAGAGGCAGAGACACAGTGGTACAGCATATTTTATCACACTGTGATGTTAGGTGAGAAGGAAGGTCAGCTGGGTGATTTCTCTGCCTCTCTGAGCTAGCAGGCTTTCACCCCAGCATCTGGCACCTAATTCTTTATTGGTAAACTTTTTTAAAAATGAGATTTTGTTAAAAAACAACAACACAGAATAAGAATATGGCAAGGAGATAGGTGTAGAGATGAAACAGCCAGTAGTGGAATAACATAAAGGCAAGAATTCTTACTCGAACTTGCTGCTTCTTGTTTGCTTGTTTGATTGACTAGCCTGTTTGTTTTGAGAAGCTCTCTTAAGCAGTTAAAGTGAAAACTTGCATTGCTTTTTACCTTAGTATCTCAAATATGGGTAAACATCATTCATAACTAACTTACACCCAGGTACACATGGGCCAAGATAATTGGAGTTAGTAGGCTGTCAGAAACAACAGAACAAGGACATGAAGTTGGGAACTGGGAGGGGTTTGCTTGGAAAATTAAGGGGTAGTTGTAAGGTGATGCTTCATTATATACATATCAAAATTCTAAAGAATAAGTTAATAAGCATTTCAAAAAATAAACAACAACCCTAGTAATGTCTAAAAACAAATGCTGTTCACCAAAGTATGTGAAGGACCTATGGAAAAATAGAAAATAAAGAAGATAGAGGGGGAATAAAAAAACTGAATTAAAGAATATATCAATTCAAGCAATATTAGGAGTTTTAGGAAGGAAATTATAATTTAAAGAATAATGATAAGAAATTATGTATTAAACCATTAATGTGTCTACAGAGTAATATTTGTGTCTATTGGGAAATGAATAGAGAAGAAACCTTAATCTATTATTGAATTATGATAATGTAATTTAATAGGAGTAGAAATTAGGGCATCTCCATCTTCTGTGGTTCATTTGAACAAGAATGTTAACTCTGTGGTTCACCTACTCTTAAAAAGCACAAAAGTATAAAGCTAGAAAGAAATCCCAGGGCAGTTTAGAACAGATTTCTCAAGAAGCATAAATAGTAGTAGTGTTTCATGCATGGAAAATTATATTATTTTCCAGGATAATATTCGAAAGTGTTTGGATGAATTTGTATAAAAACAACCTGGAAGGAAAGTCTTTGGATGGATAGTGAGCTGTCTGTCTAAAGGCAGCTTCAACCCTTTATTGTGAAATCTACCCTCTCCCATGCATACAGATATGAGCATATGCATTCACAGGTATGTTACATAAAAATTATTGCATTAATGTCTTCATCCATCTTTTGATATTATTGTTAGCCCAAGCCTGGCGAGGGTTTTGATCCTGAGGAATAAACAGCATAGGAGACAGTGCTGTTCAACCGATATTGAAAAAGGAAAATAAATGAATTTTAGAGAGTGATACATGAACTGCAAAGACAATGTAACCAATTAAAGACCAACAGGGGCTGGAGAAAGCTCATAAGTCCAGTGCCTGCTGCACAAGCATGAGGACCCCAGTTCATTCCCAGCATACACATTAAAGTCCAGGTATGGTGGTGTACCAGTAACCCCAGTATTGGAGAAGAGGCAAAAGAATCTCTGAGTTTGCCAGCTAGCCATCCTGAAAGACCTTATTTCAAGAAAGTGTGGACTGATTGAAGAAAACTCCTGGAGTCAACCTTTTCAATCAACATGCCCCCACCTTCCACCAACACACACTTACATAACTTACAGTAAGTTAACAGCACAAGGCAGCTTGCAGGTAAACATGTTGAGGTGACATGTACTTTCAAGACCATGTGTAAACAGAGCTTTCCTCTTACAGGTCTATGCAGGATTAGATAAAGTTCTGTATATTGCTTAGTGGAGTATGTTCCTAACAAGACAAACAAGCCATCATAGTGCAGAGAGACTATTGACTCTCTGCATTATTGAGAAATTCTGAAAAAAATAAATTATGGGTTAAAAAAAAAATTTCAGGTGCCAGAATAGGAGTTTGTAAGAAAACACAAAAAAGCTAGACATAAGTTTGATTTGGCTGACACAAGGACAACAGAGAAGCTCCTGTGGGGATTGTGAAAACACCTGGGTGTTCTGTAGGTCTCTCAAAGGAATGTAGATCCATTAACTGCCCACAGAAGCTCACAAGAGCCACCACATTCTCCTATTTATACAGTTTCCATTTTGATCATGTAAGAATACAATCAAAGGAGGGTGAGAGAGAAATGTGTTTCCCAGTTTCCTTTGCCACAGAATGTAATGATGTGGGTAGATTATAAAGAGTTGGGTTAGTTGGTAGCTCAAGAAACCTCCCTTAAGGAGAAGAGTTTGCATATGTTTTACTGCAGTTGTTCTTAATTTCTTTATCTTTCCTGCTTGTTGCAAAAATGCCATAGTGTCTTGCTAGAGAAGCCTTTTGTGACCATGAAGTTACTCTGGTCTTGGAACTCACCCATGTTGTACTAAAAGGAGCACACTAGAATCCTGATAGTTATGTGTGGGAAAAGTCATGGCACGAGCTGCAGTCCTCTTGTCTTCATACAGTATCTGTGATAAAAAATAATCACACTATTCATGATGTTTTGAGTGTCTCTAACAGATATCCTTAGTCAGAATTCTATGTACAGAAGGGCAGTGTCTCCACTTAGCAAGATGGAATGGTGCTACATATGTCTGAACTCTCAAAAGTTAAAAAAAATATATTGACTGTCACATGTGCTTGATCATCTCCCACTAATGTATTTTATGTGATTTCTGTCATAGTAGCATGAAAAGTGTAACCTTACCCCAGCATGGTGTATCCATTCCTACTTAAGACATGACCATAGACACATTCTAATTCCAAAGCCATGTGTATACAGGATTTCCTACAACAGATCTATCCAGGATTAATAAAGTTCTGGAGATTGCTTATGCAAACATGTCCCTAATATTTAAGATAAATAGGCCATCATCAGGAGTGAGGGCACATAGCTGTTACCCATCCACCAGAGGCAGATGTGAGAAGAGCAGAGCAGGGTCAAGGACAGCTGAGTCTGTCAAGTGAGCTCACGGCAAGACACTGTCTTCTTAAAATTCTGAAAATATGTAGTAAGGGACTAAATAAATAAGTAACAAGGAAAATTACCAAGCTGTGAATAGAATGTGTGGTTTGAATGCGAACAGTTCTTTAGATATATAGCATTTGGAAGCTTGTCCTCAGCTGGTGGGTCCAGTCAGAGAGATGGAGGAGTCCAGAGCATTCTGATCTAACCTATGGGTTATCCTTGATTCATTCATATTATGATGCCATATCTGGGTAGAGGAAATGGGGGCATTTCCTGGGAAAGTATGCAATGTCCTCAGTCCTTTCCTGTACCTTCCTCTATTTCTCCTAGATGCTCAGAGAGAGGTGACCTCTACCATAATCACCTATCACCATGATGCTTTCTTTCACCCAAGGCTCAAAGCATTGTGTCCTGATGAATCTGAACTAAAATCTTGGAAACCATAACTGAAAGTAAGTCTCTCATTTTAAACATTGTCTATTAAGTATTTTTTCACAGTGGTGGGAAGGATAGCTAACACATCTGATATGAATATGCATAAAATTATAAATAAATAAAGAGTGGCAATGTTTTTTAGAACAGAATTTATGTCTTAAAATGTTATTTTTAATATTTATTTTCCATGTGTATGTCTGTTCTCCCATGGAACACCACGACTGCACAGAGGTCTGAGGACACCTGAAGCACTCAGTAGATAGATTCTAGGTAGATTCTGGATATTAACCTCAGCTTACCAGTTTCAATTGCAATTTACCTACATACATGCTTAGTATCTCACTGGCTCCACATCTTTCTTTTAGATAACCATTAGAATACATTCAGTAATAGTCTAACTCCAAGAAGAAACTCTGATTCGTATCTAAAAGTAACAAAATGGTGAAATTACTTAATAATACCTCTCTCTCTCTCTCTCTCTCTCTCTTTCTCTCTCTCTCTCAGTGTGTGTGTATGTGTGTGTGTGTGTGTCTGTGTGTGTGTGTGCATGCAAGCTTGTGTGTGTTAATTAGGGAGGGAGTGGAAGGGCACAGGGAGGGTTGGAGAAGTGGACAATGGAAGTGATGTAAATGCAATACTCACTTATGGAGTTCTCAAAATAATCAATGTTTTCCTGACAATGAAGATACCGTGATCATGAAGGTGGTTCTCCCATGGCAAGGCTTAGCCACCGTATTACAGATTGCTGATCTCTGTGATCCCCCAAATTCTGGAAACCCAACTGCATACCTTGTGGTAGCAGTGGAATGTGTTCACCTTCTCCCCTGTAAAATAAGAAAGAAGGAAGCAAGGGAGGGAAGGAGGCAGGGAGGGAGGGAGGGAGGAAGGGAGGAATCAACATATCTGAATAATCGTTTACATATACTTATTTTATGCAAAATTGATTCTGTGTAAATATATGAGCAAATCAAAATTGCTCAATAGTTTTCTTATCTCAAGGTTACTCAAACCAACTGTTGTATGTGATGCATTTTGTGGGGATTTTGAGACCAACATGGCTGAGGTTTATAATGTTTGGATGTTTTGTGTTTTTCTTGGCCTTATCAACAATTTGTGTCATTGCCAGCACAAGAAGGAAAATAAATAACTCTTTCCTCATTTCAGATATTTAAAGCCATGGATAACTTTTGCTTCCAACTTTCTGGACTGGATGTCTGTCTTTCTCATGCAATTAGCATGCTGTACATAAAGGCATTCACATCCTGGGTCTGTTTCAAGATCATTGCAGACCCGGAAAAGCATGAAGTCTGTGCTCTGACAATGCCAAGAAGCTCACAAGTCAGTCTTTGGTCTAGACACTCTTCCTCTCAAGCTGCAGAGTAAACAAAGTCAAGCTTCCAGCTACACTGACATGGCACACAGACAAGGGGGGATGGTAAACAGACATAAGCATCTTCCTGTCATGGACGGTGCAAACACCCACAGGCACAGTTCCCACACCTTGAATGAGTTTCATGTGCCTGGAAAGAGTTCTGAGAACAGTGAGTTTGTGCCACTGTGTAACATGGACACAGGATTCACAGCTCTTAAGATCTGTTCTATACATTCATTGACTGTTCAGCCACAGATATGTAGCTTTAATGCAACAGTATATAAATCATGGTATACCTAGAATCAGCACTCCTTGATGTTTTTCCTGACATTGCTTCATTTGAGAGGAAAGAATGAAACTATAAACTGGAGAGAGTGAAATCCCCCTGAGCTTTTGTGAACTATGTGAAAGATGAAAGCCCATGTGTCCACAGAGTACTGAACATATGTCATTTTTTGCATTAAATTATTAGCATTAAAAATGTTTGTGTATATCTCACAACAGATTGAAAAAAAGGAGCTGGTGGTTTGTGTAAGGCTATCAGCAACAGAAATAAATACCTGGCTCTTTCTCATGGAGTTTCCTATTTTAAACTTCATATTTAATAAACGGAGAAGTCAAAATAAAGCAAATGTATGGATGTATTGCAGACATAATTCTAATGCATCTATATTTTGATGTTTCACTTAGCTGTATGTTAGCAGTAAGATAAATAGATTTTTCTGTGAGAAGCAATATATATATATATATATATATATATATATAATCCTGACCCTAACCAGGTGCCCATGGAGTCCAGAAGAGGATGTCAAAGCCCCTGCAGGTTGTTGTGAGCTTTCTGTCGTGGATTACTAGAGCAAACCTGGGTTTTCCTTAAGAGCAGCACATGCTGTAAATACTGTCTCAACTCTTTAGCTCCTCAAGTCATTCCTTTTCTTGTTTAATGAGAAATTTGAAGGGAACAGAACAACTTTTACATGGTGATATTTTTATACTTTGAAGATGTGCTGAATGGTTTTATGTCAACTTGACATAAGCTAAAGTCATCTAAGAGGTGGAAAACCAATTAGGAAAATGCCTCTGTAAGATCAGGTCTTTAGCTGGTTGCATGTAGGGCATTATCTTAGTTAGTGGTTGATGGGGGAGGGCCCTGACAACTGTGAATGGTGCCATTCCTGGGCTGTTGGTCCTGGGTTCTATAACAAAGCAGGATGAGCAAGCCAGTAGTCAGTATTCCTCCTTCTCAGTCTCTGCAAAAGCTCCTGCCTCCAGTTTCTTGTCCTATTGGAGTTTCTGTTCTGACATATTTCCATGATGACCAGTGATATGGAAATGTAATCCAAATAAACCCTTACCTCTTCAACTTGTTTTTTTGGTCATGGTGTTTCATTGCAGTAGAAAACCTAAGACAGAAAATGACAATACAAATAGAAATTTAATTTCAAATTTAATTTTGAAAGTGGCCTACATTTCCACAGCTTTAAAGATCTCACCAACCTGTAACTCCATCTTCAGTGCATCTGACTCCCTCTTCTGGCCTTCCTGGGTACCTGCACCCACATGCACACAACTCCAAACAGATATTTTTATAAAGTTTGCAGCTGACACAGCCTGAAAGTCCATCAAGGAAAGCTTGTATGCCTCACTGTGGCTCAGTAACAAATGAACATTGGATTCTTAAAACAAAAAATTTCTTGAAGTATAAATTAAAGAATTTTCATCTTACTCTTGATAACTTTCAAATTTCTCACATATCAAATTTGCCAAATTTCTCACATGTCATTTATTGAGTATATTTTATTGAATAAAATACTGCATGTGGTCTTTTACTTAAAAAGTAAAATGTTAAAACATTGTCATATGGCACACTCATACACACACATGTGTGCACGTGTGCACACGCACTCACATGCATGCATATATGCATGCGTGCACATGTATAGAAGTTTACTTCCTCAACATCAGCACAACATACATAAAAGTGTCATTCAAGTTTTCTGCTGTGTAGGTTAAAATGAATCAGCATCAACCTTCAAACTAAAATTCTCAAAAGTGACTTGACAACTGTTCTTTCAGTGTCTCTCTCACAGCTGTGCCACTGTCTCTTTGAACTGAGACTTCACAAACCAACTGTCCTTACAACTTAAAACTCTTCCAAAAAAGCTTCACCTCAAGGTGGGACAGACATGGTGGGGACATGGGCACTGAGTGGATTGAGACCAAGGTCAAAGCCCTTCTGAGTCCTCAGGTTAACAGGTGAAAATTGCCTAAGGCAGGCATGGAATAAAGAACAGCTTATTATATCCTAAGTGCGTGATCTATATGATTTCATCAGAATGAGTACAGATAGAGCTAAAGGATTTTGTTAAAATGTGATCATGGGTAGATACATACAAAGGAATATGCCATTGTAAAAACCAGCAAATGTTGTTTCCTATACAATGTCAATGTAAGAATTTTTAGAACTCTGATATTTTACAAAATGGTTTAATACATGTCCCTTTCGATTCATGTCTGTACAGTACATTTATATACACAGGTTAAAATATTTCTCAGATGGCTTGGTATGGTTTCATATTATGAGATTTCTAAAAAGTAAAATCAGCTAATAATGATGTCTGTATTAAATACCCATCACAAAAATTGCCTCAGAGTATCCCAAGTGGCTGCTTCTTTAGTAACTTTTGATAAAAGATGTTTCTATGCAGGATTTTCTACAGTCATTTCATGCTCTGCGTCCCACACATACATTTTTAGAGAATTCTAATTGCTTTAACTGTTAAAAGTACTGGCTGTTCATAAAGAAATCAAACACGCTAAGCTGCTATTTCCAACTTCATTATTTTACAGCTCATTTTTTTTCTTTCGTTCAGAGGAACCCAAGCCAAAAATCTCAGAAGCACTTTTGGCAGAAATGTAAATACATTGGAGAGCAAATAGCCAATTAGTACATTTTGGTGGGTAGCCTTTGGGTCTATAGGAGAGGGAGCATTGTAATACCCTGGAATGGTCTATCACTGCTGATGCAGCTCTGCCCATGAATGACCTGCACTTAGGTTTTATTGGGAGAACTCTGATCAGGAGACCTGTTTCAAAAGCCTCAGTGTGCAGATATCATGCAGGTGGTTTACTTCCACTCAATCCATCTGCTGCTTTCTAAAAATAAACCTAATGAACTTCTGTTCATTCACCTTGTCCTCGATGGGTAATGTTATTTTAATTGCATCTTTCAGTAAACGATGAAAACCTTCTTCCAACTGTAGTGATCTCAGAGAAGAGACTGCTGAGGACAGGATCCTGGCCATCTGTTCTCAGGGCACATTCCTCTCCACAGACCTTTACTTTAGCATCTTTCCGCTTCTGTGCTCTACCTGTAGCCTACTCAGAATACCTAACACCCAAGCTGAAAACGGAGAATTCAGTTAAATGGACTCTTCTGGTGAAGATGGGGCAAGACTCCCAATAACTTCTAAAATGAAGTGAAACCACAATTTAACCTTTCAAATGAAAGGTTCAATATTAAGACTTAGTTGACAAAACAAGCTCCACTCATGGGACCAGTTTAAAGTGGCAGCCTGAACGTCTAATCTCAGAACGACCCTCTCAGATGTTTGCTCTGAAGGCACATCTGCCTGTTTCCAGTGTGCCTCTTGCTCTCTTGCTATGTAAATAGCTTCAGAATGTCCTCCACAATGCTGTTTCTCATTATTATAAGAAATAATTGCTTTGTGTTCCTGGCACCATTCCTGTGACATGGAGCAGTGAGGCTTGGCAGAAGGTTTGTGTGCTGGTCTGCGGCAGACCATCAAATCTGATCAGCTTTTTGGTCATTTCCCTGTTCCAGGCTATAGACACACCTCTTCAGTAAGCTGCACAACACCACAATCACTGCACTTCAGGACACTGAATGGAGAAATGTTCTTTCCCCAGAATCTACTGTTTTAAAAGAAGCTTCGCTGTCTAGTTTCTGGCAACAAGTAATAACCATGTAAACATCTTACATTATGAGACATTTCTTAAGGTAGTGGGAGTGAGTCCACCACTCTATATAGACAACGCTCACACACACTGTCACAACCACAGGCACAGAGACATTACCTGCAGCAAAAGGATGCTTTTCTATGTTGTATGTTCTAGTTTGTTTTCTGTTGTTATGATAAAACACTGACTAAATATAGTTTGGAGGAAGAAGGTGATTATTATATCTTCCTTGTTACAGTTTGTCACCGAGAGAAGTCAGAGCATGTCTTAGTCAGGGTTTCTATTCCTGCACAAACATCATGACCAAGAAACAAGTTGGGGAGGAAAGGGTTTATTTGGCTTACACTTCCAATTGCTGTTCATCATGAAACGAAACGAAGTCAGGACTGGAACTCAGGCAGGTCAAGGAGCTGATGGAGAGGCCATGGAGGAATATTGCTTACTGGCTTGCTTCTCCTGGCTTGCTCAGCTTGTTTTCTTATAGAGCCCAAGACTACCAGCCCACAGATAGTACCACCCTCAAGGGACCCTCCCCCCTTGATCACTAATTGAGAAAATGCCTTACACCTGGATCTCATGGAGGCATTTTCTCAACTAAAACTCCTTCTTTTGTGATAACTCCAGCTTATGTCAAGTTGACACACAAAACTAGCCAGGACAGAGCATGAACTCAAATGAACTGAAGGAGAAACCACAGTGAAACATTGCTTTCTGGCTGACACCAGGCTCATGTTCAACTACCTTTCTTATAAAGCCCAGGCCAATCGGCTTAGAGATGGCACCACCCACAGTGGGCTAAGATTTTCTGTGTCAGTTAGCAATCGAGCCCATGTTCCACAGACATGCCCACAGGCCAGTTTGGGGAAGGTAATTCTACAGTTGAGGTCCCCTCTTTTCAAGTGTGTAGACCTGGCAATCAAGAGCAGCAGTCACAGAGTTATTTTACTGACTTCACACACACACACACACACACACACACACACACACAAATGCACACACACACATGCACACTCAGATGCTTCCTTCTTATTTTTACTAACATACTTAATTACAGTTAGATTCATTAGATATTTATCAGTGCTCTTCATATCAAGCTGGGTTTTGACCACACCTCTGGTGTGTCAGATTTACATTGCTTAGATTTTCCCACTATTGGTGAGGTATTCCACTGCCTCTTCTTTTGTTTTTCCTGTTTTTAAAAATTTTTTTTGATACTTGATTTACATTTCAAATGTTTTCCCCTTTCCAGGTCTCCACTTTGAAAACCCCCTATCCCATCCTCCCTCCCTTGCCTCTATGAGGGTATTCTGCCACTCATCCACCCACCCACTCCTGTCTTCCCTCCCTGGCATTCCCCTATACTGGGGCATCTAACACTCTCAGACCCAAGGGCCTCTCCTCCCACTGATGGCCAACAAGGCCCTACTCTGCCAAATATGTGGTCAATCCCATAGGTCCCTCCATATGTATTCTTGGGTTGGCGGTCCAGTCTCTGGGAGCACTGGGGTGCCTGCCCAGTTGACACTGCTGCTCCCTTTATGGGGTATCCAGAAGCTGGAAACATTCCACTGTTTCTTGAGTTTATTGAATTGTACAGGAATCACCAGAGTTCAGTTTTCAGATGCTCCTAATCCTAAGAGTACTTCCTGTTCACCTATAGTGACTTCCTCTTTATGCTCTCAGCTCTAGGCAACCTCCAGTCAGCTGTATCTGGACTACATCTTTCTGTCCCAGCCTCTTCAGCAATGCATGTATCTACTTCAAATGTTTCTTTTTCCTGTTGGCTCTTATGTCACTCTCTGGGCATGGCCTGTTTTGGCTCACATCACCTACCAGCTCACAGATACGGAAACAGGTTTTATGTAAAAATTTTTTAAAGATTTTAAATTTTCCAGAAATTATCACACTCTTGCTGGTGGAGCAGCAGGCTGACTTACAGCCAGCACTCTGGTCCTCATTGTCCTTCACCTCAAGCCTCTCCAGATGGGTATCATTTACTGGAAAGAACACATTGATCTCTGCTGTTTGTTTACAGCCTTGCTGTCTCCAAGAAAGGGATCTGGTTGGAGTTAGCTGTCCAAATCCAACCATTGCTCAAGCCTTGAAACATTGGAGTTACCACCACAAGTGTCATCTAGACTGAGCTCAGTGTAGGAGCTATGAGATCTTTGGAGGGAGGAGCTTTACCAGAGAAAGGATGTCATGGGGTGGATGGAGTACTTTGAAGGTTTGTATCCGTGCTCACTGGCAGTTCATTCTCTGCTTTCTGTGTGTGGCTGCAAAGTGATCTCTCTGCTTCCTGCTCTGATTGTCTGCTGTCATGCCTTCCTCTTCATTATAGACTTCACCTCTGGAACTATAAGCCAACATAAACTCCTCTTTCTTCCTTAAGTTGCTTTTGGTCACAGTAATTTAACATTACAATGACAAGTAATACAGAGAGCAGAAAAGACAGGCAGAAGAGAAAAGATGTGGACAGAGTGTACTCAGGTCATTGGTCCCTACCCAGTGAACCTTGACAAGGTGCCCACACACCTGGAAGGTTTTCCATCTGTCTTAAGTTCTGCACATAAATATTTTAAGCTGTATTTGAAACATGGGTATAAATTGTCTGTTTTTCCTCCATGACAATAAAGACCCAATTGTACTTGGAGATGCAGTAAAGACAGGTTATAAAGTTTCTAGACACTTTGTGGTTGTGGAAAAGTTCAGAAAATTAAAGAGCACTCGTGTTTTCTGAAATGGTTCAGTGTGAAGCAATGTATTTGGAGAACAACTTTCTCATAATGACTTTACAATGGCTGTCTCAAAAACAACAATGAGGTAATGAATGATGGGCGAGCTCCAGTCACCTGCTGACTGAAATGATGGAGGCAGGATCTTGAGTATGGAAAACGCTTAGGATGATTTTTCCCATGAGGTTTCCAGTGGGCTGTGGTTTGTCCCTGGGGGGATGGTCCAAAATACTTTCTTGTGGTACTTCAACTTTGTCCTTTTTGGATGAAGCCAAGGCCAGGAAGCAGACCAAGATGAAGAAACAGGGTTTGGTTTGTTGGTTTTCTTTGTTTCTCCACTGAAAACTTCACTGGAAAGTAAAAATTGCTGCCTCAGAGAAGCTTTCAGAGGTTAAATGAGTTCACATACTTAACATGTTTTTGTGATATTGAATATTTAGATGCTTAATAAAAACTATTTGCAAATTAGCAAACTCATAAACCCATCAGAATTTGTGGCTGTCAAACTCGGAAATATTGCCTAAGTTGCAACTTCATGTGATTTTGATCTTTAAAGCTTGGTATTTTTGTAGTTTTGTCACAATACAGGTGGCACAGGGACATGAACAGAGTCACTCTTAATTCCCAATGTTGAGTAGAAATGAAAATCAGGGGGACAGAACTGCCCACTCAATAACTTCTATAATAGCTTATTTCAACTAACATTTGTAATTCTGCTTAGTTAAAGAAAGGAAGAACTTGAGCTGTCATTTTGTGGCGGGAAGCTCTGACATTTTTTTCTGGGACTCCTTCAAGCAGGAAACTTATGGCCTGAACAAGTCTGTGGTGATTTTTGGATACCCATGGCATATAAACTGACTGAGAAAGTGATATTAGGATTTCAGTGGTAAAGCCATTTGTTAAGCAAATCAGAGTTCATGTCCTCTGACAACATTAGAAGTGCATAGCATTGCCTTAGGTGTCCGGTTTTGGGGAAAGGGTATAATTTGGGGTCCTACTTGCTTTGGCTTTTAAGAAAAATAAAATCAGCTTCTGGTTTTCAAACCGCAATCACTTGCATGTTAAATTTTTTCTTGACCTTTCAGCTTCAAATAGAAAAATACTGAAATCCTCTGAGTCATGTTCTAGGTTATATAAACACTACATTTTGAACTAAAAATCTTCCTCGTGACTCCAATTACATTCATCTATGCTTGCTCCTTCCTGAACATAAGTACTTAATAGCAGTATATGAAAATGGAATGAATTTACATGTGGTTTATAGTTTTTATATGAATTTAAATTTTTTTCTCCAGATCAAAGAAGTTTATTTTCTCTATGCTCTATATTGTATTACTTTTTATAATATCATTGCCTCCACAAGAAAGATCATCAGCAAAGTAAGGAGACATGTTCATGTTCATGTTCACTGAAGGACAGCAAAATTTGTGTAGTATGTCCATGTAAAATAAAAAATTCTTTTGCATTAAATAGGAGAAAATTTTATTGGTTCTGATAATGAGGTTGAACCTGGATATCATTACACTTCTACAAATAAGTCACACACAGAAACACAAACACCACATGATCTTGTTGGGTCCTGCTAACTAAGGTCAAAGTCTGTCATTACTCGAAAGCCCTTAGCTCAGTGCAAAATGGAGGACTCTCTTTACCAGCTGGGCTTCTCCTTATCTGACCCTGTCTGGAGAACTAGAAACCCCCATACCCTCTACCTATAGAATGTCATGTAGCCCTGGTGAGATTCCAGGTCCAACTTTCTTTCTTGTGATTTAAAATCAAAACAAAACAAAACAAAAAACATTCAGCTAGCACCTGAGATTCCTGGAAAACATCACCATGCTAATGAGTCATCTCAGGCCTTTAGCCTTCAACCCATGACATTTGCCCACCCTGGATATTTCTACCCCCTTCTCTGAATCTATATAACCCTTGATTCACCCCAAATAAAGTTGATCTGTCTCCCCAAAGCTGATCCTAGAATGTCATAATCTCCATAGTACTCACAGGCTACCACCAACCCTGCTCTTTGACTCTGTTCCCTTTGTACTTGTGGGCCAGTGGACCCAGAGGAGAAGGGAGGACCTCAGATCTGACTAACACAGAATCTAAAACACATGAGTGCACAGATGTGTCATAGAATAGAAGCTGCCAGAGGTAAACAAAAATGTAAAGAGATCAGTTATAGTATGTAATGGAGAATGTCCAGGACAAATGGCCTGGAGACCTACTGCGAGGAGACTGTAGTAGCTTTTCCCTGGTATACCCAAAGCTGCTTAACAAACGTTTTCATTAGTATACATATATCCAACACAAATGAAGTAGTGGATCTTTTAATTATCTCAGTTCAGACTATGCCCGTTTAACATGTAAACAAATAGATTCCATTTGTATTGACTGATTACACATACCTAAATACATAAATAAATTAGATAAATGTAATCCACATACACAAGGAAAGATCCTAGGTATACCAACATAACATATTTCCAACAGACTGCTTCTCTCGGGATTAAAAACTCCTGTAGTGATTTTTCTCAATATAAACCATGATCAAAAATGGAGATATCTGAACTTAAGCAGGTGATGGTATCAGTGAACAAACATGGAAGGCTGTCTATAAGAAGCAGCTAGGCTTTCTATAGAACATGGAAAGTAAAGGAGGATGGATCATTACAAGTACTCCAGGTGGCTGTCTTCAGAACAGTACTCCAGGCCTGTTCTGCCTGTGTGACATACAAAATGAACTCAATGGTGTTTCCTAGACCTTTTGTCTCATGGCTTTGTTTGTTTGTTTGTTTGCTGTCATACTGATCTTTTGCTCATATATCATGGCTTCTGACTTTTGTTTTCTTATGGGGGTGTGTGTGTATATGTGTATGTGTATCATCTGTCTGTCTGTCTGTGTTCCTTCTTTAATTTTGGTATATTTCTTTGTTGTTTATCTGTTTGTTTTCTTTAGAAGAAAGAGATGGGGAGATTCTGGGGGAGGGGAAAACCTGATCTGAATATATTCTATGAAGAAAATATTTCTTAATAAAAAAATGGAGGCAATTTCTGAAGACTGACTTTTGAAATGAAGTTGTAGGCTAATGGGAATGTCAGCGTTCAATGTCAGGATTGACTCCTGAAATACATTTTAAATGTACTTTCCTAAAGTTATACATTTACAATAGTGACAAAACCACAATGCATGTATTTTGATTTCACTTTTTAATTTTAAATTTTATTCCTCACATGCAATACATCGCATCCACAGTTACCTCCATTCCTCCAAGTTCCCCCCAACCTCCCCTCTTCCCCAGATCTACCTCCTCTCCATTTCCTTTTTGAAAAAGAGCAAGTCTTCTAATGATATCAGCCAAAAATGTCATATCAAATTACAATAAGACTAGACACAAAGCCTCATATCAAGACTGGACAAGGTAACCCAGTAGGAGGAGTTAAAGGGTCCCAAGTGCAGGCAAAAGAGTCAGAGATGCCATCACTCCCATTATTAGAAGTCCCATAAGAACATCAAATCTAACTTATATGCAGAGAACCTAGCTTAGACCCATACAGGCACCCTGATTGCCAGTTTAGTCTCTGTGAGCCTCTATGAGCCCTGCTAAGTTAGTTTTGTGGGTCATGATATCGTGGTGTCCTTTACACCTCTGGCTCTTAGAATGTGTTCTTCCACTCTTCTGCAGGGTTCCCCCTGGATTTGCATAGTGTTTGGCTGTGGGTCTCTGTATCTGCTCCCATAAGTTGATAGACAATGCCTCTCTGGTGGCAATTGGACTAGGCAATTATCTAGGAGAATTGCTGAATATCATTAGAAATCATTGCATTGACTTTTTTGGGGCCAGTCATACTTGGATCTATTCTGGGATTTGGAGCTGACCGTCCTCTTTTTCCTAGCCATCCACACCATGTTAGGCATAAGCTCCCTCTTGTAGCATAGGTATCATCACTACAAGAACAAGTCATTGGTTGGCCAGTTCCACAAATTCTGTGCTACTATTACTTCAGCAAAGCTTGCAGGCAGAACATATAGAGGGTTGAAGGTTTTGTGGCTGGGCTGATGCCTCATTCCCATTGATGGGAGACTTGCCTGATTATAGAAGATGGCTGGTCTGGGCTTCATATCCATTATTACTAGGAGACTTTGCTAGGGTGACTCTTGTAGATTACAGAGAATTTTCACTGCACTGGGTTTATACACCACACCTCAAAAGCCACCATCCACCCCAGTTCCAGTTTTCTCTTTCAGTACTCCCTCTGCCTCTCTCTCCTTTCTCTCTCTCTCTCTCTCTCTCTCTCTCTCTCTCTCTCTCTCTCTCT
>JADRCH010000235.1:2758995-2815019 GCA_019843965.1 Rhynchomys soricoides
TCTCTCTCTCTCTCTCTCTCTCTCTCTCTCTCTCTCTCTCTCTCTCTCTCCTCTTTCTCTTTCTCTTTCTCTCTCCATCCTCTCCCAAATCTGCCCTTGAGCACTCTTTATTGCTTAGCCTCTATGGGTTTGTGCATTGTACCATGATTATCCTTTGCCTAATATGATTTTCACTTACAAGTAAATACATACCATGTTTGTCTTTCTGGGTCAGGGCTACCTTACATGAGATGATTTGCTTTTCTAGTTCCATCCATTTGCCTGCAGATTTCATGATGTCACTGTTTTAACACCATTCTGCAATTGTTCCTCATTTTCAGTTGAAGGACATCTAGGTTTCCAATACCTGGCTATTATGAATAAAACAGCTATGCACATAATTGTGCAAGTGTCCTTGTTGTAGGATGGGGTATCCTTTAGGTATAAGTCCAGGAGTGCTATCTTGAGGTAGATTGAGTCCTCCATATTGATTTCTGTAGTACCTGAACAAGTTGGCATTCCCACCTGCAATGGAGGAGTGTTTCTTTTGTCCACATCTTCACCATCATGAGATGTCACTTGTGGTTTTGATCTTAGCCATTCTCACAGGTGTAAGATTGAATCTCAGAATTGTTTTGGTTTGCATTTCACTGATGGCTAAAAATGTTGAACATTTCTTTAAGTATTTATCAGTCATTTGAGATTCCTCTCTTGAGAATGTTTGTACTCTATTTTTAACTGGATTGTTTGGTTTGTTGATGTCTAGTTTGTTTAATTCTTTATATATTCTGGATATTAGTCCTGTGTCAGATTTGGAGTTGGTAAAAATCTTTTCCCTGTAGGCTGCCATTCTGATGTATGGACTGTGGCCTTTGCCTTACAGAAGCTTTTCAGTTTTCATGTGATCCTACTTATTAATTGTTGTTCTTAGTGGTTGCACTATGGGTGTCTGTTCAAAGATTGTCTTTTATGCAAATGCATTCTAGGCTATTTCCTACTTTCTTTACTACTAGGTCCAATGTATCTTGTTTTATGTTGAGGTCTTTATAGGCACATTCTTCTTTAGGTTAGAAAATTTTTCTTCTATGATATTGTTAAAAATATTTTTACGGCCTTTGAGCTACAAACCTTCTCTTTCTTCTATTCCTCTTATTCTCAGCTTTAGTCTTTTCATAATGTCCGGTAATTCTTGGAAGTTTTGTGCCAGGAAATTGTAGATTTAACACCTTCATTGAGTGATGTATTGATTTTATTCTATTGTATTTTGAGCATCTGAGATTCTCTCTTGCACCTCTTGTATTCGGTTGGTGTTGGTAGTCTCTGTCTGTTTATGTCTGTGGATTCTCTCAGTTTGTGTTTTCTTTATTGCTTTTATTTTCATTTTCAGGTCTTCAAAAGCTCTTTTCTTTTCCTTAAAGTATTTTTTTGTTTGTTTGTCTTTTTGGTTTTTTTTCTTGATCTTCTTGTCTTTCTTTAAGGGATTTATTGATTTATTGATTTCTTTTCAATAAATTTATTTTTTTGTTTGTTTGTTTTTTCTTGATCTTCTTGGCTTTCTTTAAGGAATTTATTGATTTATTGATTTCCTTTTAATAAATTTGTCTTTTTCTCAATTTCTTTAAGGGATTCATCCATTTCTTCTTTAAGGACCTCTATCATCTTCATAAAGTTGGTTTTAAGGTCATTTCATTTTGACTCAGCTATTTTAGAATATCATTGCTTGCTACAGTAGGATCTCTAGGCTCTAGTGGTACCATGTTGCCCTGGTTGTTGTTGTGTTCTTACACTGGCAGCTCCACATCTGGGTTTGGATTGATTACAGATGCTGTTACCAATTTCTGAGTTTGTCTTTGTTGGGTGGGTGTGTTGTTCCTTGGTTTTGGTTTCCTCTTTGATACTTTGTCCAGAATGGCCTATAGTTGAGTAGAAGGTCCCTGCCTGGGTTGGTGGCTAATCTTCTGATGGCCAGGATAGACTCTTGCATTGCAGGGGAATTATGCCTATGTTGGGGGCTGGAATTCTTGTGATTGGGGTTCTGTGGGCCTGTATGGCCTCTGATAGAGCAGTGTGTTTCCACCAGAGTTATAAGACTGGGATTTGAGCTGCATGCTTGATCTCTGGTGAAGCAGGGGGATTCTGCTAGGGTATGGAGATAAGGAAACAGCAGACTTTTGAGAAAAGGCTGGTTGGGCCCTGAGGGAGTGTTGGCAGTCCACAAGGGGTGGGGGTATCTGAGGTCTTGGTTGCCTCTTGTAAGGTAGGGAGCTTTCAATGGAGTTGTGGCCAGCTGTATTGTGAGATGTAGAAGAGAAGTTGAGGGCAGGCTGGGTAGGTGCTAGGTATTTGGTGGTTGTGTCTGGAGCTCATCCTAGTTTGTGGATGCTGGCATGGCCTCTGATGGATAAGAGGACTTCATCTTAATGTGTGGACCAAGATATGGTAATGGGGGAATGAGTGGTGATTGCGGTAGGCTGTATGGGCAAGGGCATGGGGTGTTCTTACCCGAGATTCTCAGTACCAGCATGGGAAAGGAGGCTCTGTCTAGAGGTGTAGGCCAGGATATGGTGATGAGGAGAGGAGATGAGTGGTCATTGGATATAATGAGCATATTGCAAATGCCTTTTAGACATACCAAATAGCTTAGTCAGCATCCCCACTACACCCAAGACTGTACCTGATAACCAGAACTCAGTGAAATCACTCACAGAAGATAACAATACACAGTCCTAGAACACCATGACTCCCACTGGACTGTAAATAAGCAGAAAGTAAGAGAAAAGCTCTGCTCTGCACATCCAGAGAAATACCAAATTGATCTCCCTTGTGGCTGAAGAATCTTCCACAGGACCCTGACCCTCAAATCAGAGACTTTTGTTAGAGACTGGACCTGACCTTCAGCTACATTGTAAGCAGCCTGAGGAGACAGGCTTAGGACCATTGTTGGGAATTTAGAGTGTAAACCTTGTATGATGACCCTCAGCATAATAAAATTTATATTTTATTATGCTAACTTTTTGTCTCTACCTTTTTGCTTGCAACATTTGGGGTAGGCTGGGTGGGCATGGGCAGGGTGGTATGTACTTATCTGGTGGGGTTCTGAGTGCTGGAATGACCTCTGGTGGGTAAGGGAGCTTCTAGGGTTCTCAGTGCCAATGTAGCCTCTGATTTAGCAAAGGGCTTTAACTAGATGTGTCTTGATTTCACTTCTAAAGTGAGCATCCATTGAATATCTTCTTTTATTTATTCAACTAATTTTAAATTACATAAATTAAACTTACACACCATTTGCTGAGTTTTTTCTAGAGCTACTTTCTTCCTTGGTCTTCAGCTTGCTTTGATTAATGGGCCATCTGATTATCTTTATACTAATTGTACTACAATAAGCCAGTCAGGCCTATGGGTTAATAGTTTTCCTCATGTCCCCAGCTAACTGAGGAAATCACTTCTGTAAAGGTTCTAAATTATCTCATGAGTTCAACTTACAGTATTTCAAACTACCATCAGTAAAATTACACTAATGTTAAACTTTAAAGAAATGAGTGTAATTAACACAATAGGCTTTAGTTAATTGAAATTGTGAGTTTGAGAGGTTTTGTTTTTTATTTTGTTTTCAAATTGTTAGTTTTTGGTAAGACAAAAAACTTGTTCCTTGGATTTAGTGGTATTTACCTTAGCTAAAAATTAAGTTAAATTAATTCAGAGAATTCTTATTCATTCAAATTAATTTTATTTTAAATTACTTTTAATATCCTTAATGCATATTTCTCTAACTTTGTTTTCATGGTTGAATATTGTTTAGAAATACTATAATATTGAAATATATAAACAATTCTCATTTTTAAATATAAGTCAAATGATTTGTTGAGAAAAATCATACCAAGGCACTACAAAGACTCAGTGTACAGCATTCGGATTATGGCTTCCATAAAGTCAAATGACTTTTCCCAGGGAGGAAGAATATACATCAAATTTATACAGCCTGCTGTCATTCTCAATGGTTGTGTGCCAGATGTTCACTATTTATCATGACTACAGCTACAGAGATATATGTGAAATCATGTATAATAAAGAATTCTCTGAGAAAGTTTGCAGTTAAAGTACAGATTTTTAAATTCTTAAATATGTAAACTTTAAGGTGTGTGGTGTACTTCAGTTTCTCACTGACTTGACAAAAGGATGTATATGGGAACACTTTAATGTCAAAATATTGTAATCTTAGCTAACAGTTTGATGACTCATCACACATGACCTTTTGTTGGTATAGTCATATCTATGGAAAAGGAGCAGGGTATGATACAAGATGAGACATGTGCATTCATTTAGGTACTTTCCATCAACATCCTTATTTCATAATGTCTAATAAATTCAAGAGATAACACTAATCTAGTTACTTTCTAAACTCTTGCTCAAAATATAGTTCCACCTTTATATACCTGTGTATATTATGCATATGTGCATTATATGTGCATGTGTGGTATATGTGTATATGTATGCATATGTGCATGGTGTGTGTGTGTGTGTGTGTTATGAGGTGCATGTGTTGAACATAAAATCACTTAAGAGAAAATGAGACTGATAAGCCAAGGCTAAATCAAAATAAAAGCATTGTTCATGCTCTTCTGCTGTATGTCATGGAGACAAGACTTCTGAAGCTGAGTGATAGCCATGCCCCCTGGAACAGCTTCAAGTGTGGCTGGCTTCATCAGATACATATCCAAAGGTCTCCGTGTGTTTTCCAGTTTGGTCTGGAATAGATTTTACACAGATGAAAAAAATTATCAGCTCCTGAATATTCACTCACTTGGCAATCACTGAACAAATCAAAGTGTTATACCCATGGCTGTGTGTCACTCTTGTCAGGTTTTGTGTGTGTGTGTGTGTATGTGTGTGTGTGTGTGTGTGTGTGTGTGTGTATGAGAGAGAGAGAGAGAGAGAGAGAGAGAGAGAGAGAGTCAGACAGACAGACAGAGACAGAGATCAACTCATTTTTAGTGATACTACCTTTACAGGAAGATAAAGAACAAAGCAGAGTAGATAGCCTCCCCACCAAAGGAGTGCCAGGGCAACATGGAAAATCAGAATAAACCTCTCACAATATAGTTAAATCCTATTAACACTAGATATATCCTTCCTTGTAAAATGTTAAAATTCAAGATAAAAATGGTACTTTTCCCTAAAATGTCACAGTGTAGTTATGGTAAAACTATATAAGTTATAATATATGTAAGTGACTGAAAAATTAAAGAGTTAAAGAAACTAGGGTTTTTCTAAGATTATGTATTTTTCTGAATTACCTACATTATTATTATATTGGTTATTTTCATATTTCAGTTTTCTATTTTTCCCAGAATGCTTGTATTATAAATCTTTATCAAAAACACAAACAAGATGCACTCTTTTCACTATGATACTGTTTGTAGTTCTGTTGTGTAATTCATTAGGTATAGGTTTTGAAAGAAGTCTAAATGCTGAAGAAGATTCCTTAAATCCCAAGAATTTCCTTTAATTTAATCACTGTGGTGCCAAAACCACAGCCTCTAATTCTCTAAAAGTGGAAATCATAGACACTAATCATCAAGGAATGGAGGTCATGGTCTTTAGTCCTCTTGGGCTGGAAGCCATAGTATTTAATTTTATAAGGAAGAGAGGTCATAGTCTCTTCGTTTATGAAGGAAGACAACTCTCTAATCCTATAGGAAGTGATCACTAGCATTTAATTCCATGGGAATGGAGGCCAAAGTCTCTAATCCTCTAGGAGAAGAGGCTATGGTCTCTAGCTCTATAGGAAAGCAGGCAATAGTCCCCAATCTTATAGCAATGGAGGCTAAACTTTCTAGTCCCCTAGGAGTAGAGGCCGTAGTCTATAATCCTATGAAACTGGAAGCCATAGCTTCTAATCCTTTAGGAGTGAGGACCATAGTCTCTCATCAGTTGCTGATCTTTTTAGACTAGTTTTAACGAAGGACAATGATATTCTCATGAACTCTGCTCTTCTGTCTTCAGAATATAGGTTTCTTATGTTTCTATGAGAAATGTTTTCATAGAATGCAATACTGACAATTCTATTCTCTTCATCATTACTGGCAGTAAAGTTAGCTACACAAACCTATTATTTGGTTTGCCACAACCAAAGAACCTTGGGATACACACACAAAAACATGGATACACCAGGTAGATGTATTATTGTTCAATGTATCACAGTGCTATTGTAACTTAGAAAATTAGCTAAGTTTTAACATTTGAATCCTGGAGAGATATGTAAATTAGATAGATACTAGCTGCCCTTAAAAATGTAGATACTTTAAGCAACATAATTGTGATGAAATGTCCATTAGTAATAAAAATCTGAATTAATTTATATTTGTGCTCATATACTACATGTTTGCCTAAAATTATTTTATTTCACATTTCTTCAGCAAAAGCATACTTGTATTTAAACATTTTCAAAATTATTAATTTTGTTCTTCAAGTATAGAGACATTTTGTCTAAATTCTAAACTATGTTGTTTTTATCCTATATATAAACTAATTCACATCAATTTCTTGGTGTTTAAAAAATAGAGAGAGCAATAATATTTATGCAATGTCTCTGTGTTAATTTATTTCTTCCTACTCTCAAGTACCAAAACACAATGCCCCAGTGAATCTGACTCATTTTTATCTTATTTCAAAAAATATTCCAAATGCATTCATTCAGAGAAGAAGTGATGGTTAGCAAACGCTATCTAATACAATACAGTGGAAGGTGAGACTCCATCAATACTTTGCACGTACAATCCAAGTTCAGAACATGGTCTCATTTTAGTGTCAGTGTCCTTCCCCCATCACTTTCTAGTTTACAGTACTGTATCTCTTGTGTATTAAGCCACAGAAAACATATATTGGATATTGAAATGCAATGCCAAGGATATATTGTTTCCAGAAAAATGCTGACATTTTAAATCTGTTCTTGGAGAAATGAAAGGCAAATACAAGCTGGGCTTTCTTAGTAGGATTAAACAGAAACACACCTAGTGTGCTATGCTACACCCAGTACATGTCGGGTTTTATTTCTTGCATTACTCCATGAGCCAACATAGGTATCTAACCATAAAGCAGGCAGACTGTTTTCACAGCTGCTCTGGTAACTTACCCCTGTGTTCCAAGGACCACACAGGGGTTCCAGGGCTGCACTCCACAAGAGTCTCCAGGGAGCACCTCACTCCAACCTAGTTAATTGCACTGTCTGCTGTGTTCATAGATTCACCCCCTAGGCTGACCATCAGTAAGAATGCGTATTTTCTACAACTGAGATGTAAAAATTATGAACAAAAGCTAAAAGCACATAATCCTGAAATGTAAACAAGGGCCAAATGTACAAACTTCTCTCAAGAGCATGCCCAGGATATCTTTAACACATTTGAGGAAAGAAGATGTCAGCATAACATTACCAAGTGATAATATCCTGCAAGACGATGGTATACTTGCTAAAGTGGTGTCACAGAACTTTCTAGTGAATCCCACCATGTCCTATGTGCTGGTCAGCTTAGACTACCATAGTGTAGATGTATATATAAATGTATATACAAATAAATGATCGTACCTGCTAATGTACATCATCAGTCAATAGAAGAAGAAAGAGAAGAAAAATCACCATGATTAAGCCCAACTATTACATTTTCCTTTACAAGCATGTCAAGCCCTGACTCACCTTTGTGATAAACTGGAATCTGAATTCTAAATAGTCATAGAATAAATCAGTGTCCTCTGTTTTTAAGCTCAACCACTTTACTATGACATATGTGACATATTCTTCTCATTTGTTAAGTTTTAAGAAACCAGCATCAAGAAGTATCTACCATCTGTCAATCAGCTGATTTCTGCCTTAATAGGCATATTTGAAATGTTACTTAAATGATCAGTTGAGATTTTCCATATAATAATGAAAATAATAGAAACTAATTTTTTTCTACTGTTGATACTGATGAAAAATAATTTCAGAATGAAATATCTACTGGGATTTTCTTGATTATCATGTTAGGCTCAGACTTTATGGCCAGAGTCAAATTGTATAGATAATTGTTTGTAATGTTAACAATTTGAACTATCACATAAAAATAAATGCATAAATCATTTGCTGAAAACAAAAACTTTGAAGTATAAAAACTAAGAAATTATCGTTTTTCTTTCCCATTATTTGATTAAGCATTCAAACAGGTTAACAGTCTTAGGTTCATGTACAAATAAACTTGATTACTAAAAATGAAAATATTTTAGATCTGTGTCAAGATCACACAACTGCTTGTCAAGGAGACTCTGGAGATCTGAAGGAGACTCTGGGAATCTGAGAGCCCATCTTCGTTATTTTTAATTGAGTGATGCATTCAAACACTTAGATTCCAAAGGTCTCCAGAATCAACCTCTTTTTAATGTTTTAGTCTCTCTCTCTCTTTTTCTCTCTCTCCCTCTTGACTGCAATTGCCTTTAAATAAGACCCACCCACTCCACACAGACCGATTTTCCACTTTAATGAAAACAGTAAACTGTTGTCTATTGTATTTTATCCTTCTTTAAGGATTGTATGTACATTCATGTTTGATTTAGAGGCTTAACCTATAAAACAGGTAATAGTAAAAATATGAATATAAACATGAAAGAATGTGTTCACAGAAAGCCTGGGTTCTTAGAGTCCTTAATGCAAGTGAAACGGCAGAGTAAGAATTTGGCTCAAACCCACTGGCCCCTGAGCTTGCCTTATAAACATAGCAGTAATGACCCTTTCTGCTCAGTGTTCACTCTTCCTTTCAAACATTACCCAAAGATAACGCTACCCACGGACTACAACAATAAAGCTTTGGATCCATCTCTATTTATTGCACATCAAAAAGATCCTGAATGTGCATAGAGTTTAAAAAAATAACATAATGTTCTGGTTTATGTCTCAAAATCGAGATTAGAAAGGCAAGATGTTAAGACTCTATCTGAATCAGAATGATTTGTACAGAGCAATTTATTTACAATTTAAAACCCTAGATGGGAGAGAGGATATACAGAAAATACAGTAGATAAGAGTGCAAACACCCCTCTAATTTATATAGATAAAATCAGCTCTGGAAACAGAGTGAGTACACAGAGACCAGGGCATGGTATAGTGCCCAGCTTCATCCACATTCTCAATTGAGATTATGGATCCCAAAAGCGGGCCTATGTAATAAGTTTCCTAGCATAGGTTGAAACCAACATGACTGTGCCATTGTATGTGGGTTGACTGATGCTTGACAATGCATTTTATGGCTTACATATTGAGCAGTGTTTTAAATAAATGTACTGTTTTCAAATAGAGCATCTCATGTTTCAGAACATGTATCAATTACTCAGCAAAAACAAGAAACCATAAGTAACAGCTGCAGCCACAGACAAAATCCATTTCCACTCAATTCCGTGAAAAGGTTCTTGATTGCTCTGGCTTCAGGCTTGCAAGACTCGTGTCCCTAAAATTGTCTTTGATCAATGTGTAATTGTATCTTTCTCAGCTCCTGTCACCCCTCTCATCTGTGTCTAATGTGGTCACAGTCATTTCAACAAAATTCAACTTTATACAAAGACATCTATCTTTAGAGTTGAAAACATGGGAGTGTTTGTTTGTCTGAAGAAAAAACATCTGCATGTTTGAAGTCTTAGCTTTTTGTTTGCATGCTTCCATGTGATATAGACAGAGTTGATGTTATTTTTTAATCTTAAATATTTTCTTGCCTTTAGTTAATTCTTCAGTTTTCAAGTAGTTATCATTTTCTAAGATAGTTTTTATTTTATTTTAATTTATTGCTCTCCCTCCATCTCTCTCTCTCTCTCTCTCTCTCTCTCTCTCTCTCTCTCTCTCTTCCTCCTCATTTCTTGCTGTATGACAGGCATGCACAGATTTCCATGGATACCAGGAGGTAGTATGTAATCCTTTGGAGCTGGAACTACGGGGTGCTTGCTAGCTACTGAATGTGTGTGCTGAGATCAGAACTCAGGTGCTCATGATTGAGTAGAAAGTGACCCTCAACCATGGAGCTACCTATTCCACCTTCCCTTCCCCCAAAAATGTTGCCTCTTATTTCCTTTTTGACTAAACTCTAGTGGCATATGCATTTCCACAAAACCAAAGAAGACTTCAATTGTAAAATCTGCTCTTCGTTTGTTTGGATGTGTTGGGATTTCATTCTGAATACCATAGAAGTGAAAACAGGCATTTGGTTCCATGTTTTTCAAGTGAGTTCCATCGACATATAATTGAACACAGAGCAAAGTGTCTTTCATGTTGAGATTTGTTGAGAAGACAGGATGTATCAGAGGAAGAAGGAATAAAAGAACAGATAGGGAGAAATTGTAAGATATTATTAACAGTTTATTATCTTATTTAAAAATTTAAAACATGAGTACTACTATATCATTTTCTCACCAAGCTAGCCCAAATCCAAATCTTCCTATGTCTTTCCTCTCTCAACTTCATGACCTCTCTTCTTTATCATTATATAATTATTTCACACACACGCATGCATGCTGGCACACACACACACACACACATGCACGCACACACACACGCACACACTCACACACACACAGAGGGGGGGAACATGTATGCATAAGTATAACTATAACCTGCTGAGTTCCTTAAGTATTTCTCATATGTAAATATGTTCAAGGTTGATGCTTATGGCTGAATAACTGTCATGATGAGCATACCTGACTCCATCTCTTAGAAGCTATCAATTGCCTATAAGTCTTCATGGGGGCTAGGCCTGTTTAAGATTCCCCCCATTCACATTGGGATGTCAACTGTTATTGTCTTTGTTCAAGTCTTGTTTAGGCAGCCAGCCACATTGTTAAGATTTCATGGTACAACTCTCTGTTACATACAGAAGACACCATCTCATAGAAAATGTCTATGTCCTCTGGCTCTTAGAATACTTTTTGCCTCTGTTTCCATGTTAGGGGTAAGGTCTCTCTTGTAGATGAATCTGATGAGATTGGGCACCCCTCAGTCAGTTGTTATTGGCATTTTGACCAGTTGCAGATTTCTGAGATGATCTCAGTCGGCTTCAAAAAAAACATTTGTTGAGGGATGAGGGATAGACTTACTTGTGGCTATGAGGATAGGTATTTATCGTGCAATTGGGAATTATACAGGAAGGGGGCTGAAAGAGGGGGGGAAGGGAGGAGAGACTGTGGCCCAGATGTATTGTCTGATAGAAGAATGAAGAAAAAAATAGTAAGTAAGCAAGTGACAGTAGTTGGCTCATCTCTAGAGTCCTTAGTGTCACCAATACCAGGTCTGTTAAGTCCAATTTTTAAAGAATGTTCTGGTAATTTTGACAAGTATATACACCTCTATAACCATTGAAGACACAGAGCCTCTCATCACACCAGAGTCTACTTGCCAGTTGGCAGTTTGTACCTCCAATCCAGAAAGAAACTCTGTCCTCTGCCACCATCTAACACGATGCATGGTTTCTGAACTTACAATCTGATTCAAATAATTGTCTTCTGTATTAAATAACATAAAGCAAAACTAAAGTCATATGCTTCTAATTTGTTGCTTCATAATTTTCAAGTATCATATTTCAAATAGTTTCCCCTTCTCCAAAAAAATTGATTTGGTGTTCTGTCCAATCTGATCGTGTCCGTATAAATTTATAAACATTACTGTATTGATTCATTCACCAATTCTGTTGCCAAAAACACACTATTCTTACTTCAGTATTAGATTCCAGTGCACGGGTTTTGTGTATAGTTCTTAAGGGTCCTTAACCGCATTGTTTTAGAAATTTTAAAATTGTATTTAAATTTTTATGTTATTTGTCCCTTTTAAGTATACAAGAACAAAATTAATGCTGTTTATTTCATTTTCATCCTACAGTACTGCCAAATTACATATTCGTTCCATAGTTGTTTGGGAGAAATTCCATAGTGTTTCCTTGTATACTGGTGTTCTCTGTGTCAGTAGATGGTGCTTAGTTCTGACGTTTAAGTCCTTATTTTATTCTGTGTTATTAGACTGGGCATGGTATTGTATTTGGTGTTCAATAGATTACAATATAAAACATTCTTCAGAGGATGCACTTAATATTTTAGGATATGGCTATGTCGGTCAGAGATATTTTCTCATTGAAGGAAATCATGGCAATTTCTATGTTTCTTTGTATTTGTCATTAATGAATGTCAAGTGTCCTTAAACACGTGTCTACATTCTTCAGAAGTACTGTGTTTTCCTTAGGTATTCACACTGATTGATTTCCCACTAAAATAGCAACCTTGCATTCTTAGATGAGCTTAAACTGGTTACAATAAAATCTATAACTATAGTAGGCATATCTCTTGTTACACTAAGAGACATACATTAGACACAGTATGACTTAGTCTTTGCCCATTCCTTTGTCTCTATGACATCTTCATGTTTGTGTTTGCAAGATTCAGTGCTTACATCCCATTAATTCTATATTAGGAGGTAGAACAGGTTCATCTTCAGAAGTAATCAGAGTGTGTGGGGAAAACAAGTCATCCTTGAGGCTTCCTCCTGGTTTATCATGACTGCATTGTGGAAGACATAGTGGGACCTGGACAATAAAAGGGGGTTAATTAAGTCATAATTGTCTGGAGGTTACCAAGATTTATCTGAATTTCCATGTTTGCATCTCTGGCAGGAGAGGAGGGGCCATCTGTCTCAGGGATCATCAGACACATCAGGGATGCCCAGGGTCTGTCGCTATGGAATGCTCTGTAAATATGCAATAAATCCCCTCCTGATATTTTTGTTTAGTTTTGAATCAAATTTTTGTTTTTATTTCTTGACATATTTGGATACATGTTCTTTTGCTTGGTGTTCTTTCCAGTAAAAAAATGTGTATGTCAAAATGTAAAATACATTCTATACATTCTCAAATGTAATAATCAAGAATTTGGGTCCTATCTTCAAATGTGCCAGGATAGAAAGACATGAGACCACCAGGGTAAACGTGATCCTTAATAAATATAGTCAAAGTGTGCATTTGTATTTCACTGTGACTTAAATTCAAATAACTGAAATAATTGTGAATCGTACTTGTCATCTTATTTCTATGGTGAGTGGATTCGATTCTCGGATGTACTCCAGTGAGCAGTGAAAGGTGTTGTATCTCTGTGTAGGCTTCATCGCTGTGTCTTGTTTAGTCAGCCTTGAACCTGGGCTATCTCAAACTCTACCCATCAGAATGTAGAGAACTTCCATTACATGCAACTACACGGTACTGAAAATTTTTCTTTGCTCACATGAATTCATTTGAGCACATGGTTGCAGGGAATGCAGCAAGGTAGGCTTTGCAGGCAGAAATCTGATAGCTTGGCTGAGAGGTGTCTGAAGGATCTAGGTTAAATCCTACAATGTTTGAAATCCTTGAAGCAGGAGAAGCAGGAGAGACTTATTTTTTCTTTTTTTTCTTTCTTTTTTTCTTTTTTTGTCAAATCTCTCTGCTACATTTGTGATGTGAAACTTTTACTTTAAAAAGTAAGACAAATCTTTCTTCAGATATACATCTGTAATTATTTTGTATTTATCTTGCTGGAACACTTACAGACACAGAGAGCCAGCCTCTTCTGACCCTCAACCCCACATATGGACTTTTTCTCTGACCTACATTTGAACTGAGAAAATGGCAAGAATTTCATAGGTAGTCTCGAAGGATGGAGTCTTATTAATTATCTTGTATTTCACTCTGTCTTGGCTGTCACTATTGCACCTGCTACAATATTTTGCACACAAATTAGTGGATTTGACATTTTGAAGATAGCTGCTGTCAATAAAATATACAACTATTATTTTAAGCTATGTGCCTGAAAATCAGCCAGCAGTAGGTCCAAGAAGGAGCAGATCGGACTGAAGTCCAGACATCCCTCAAACTTACCTTCCCACATAGTACCAGGGGCCAAATAAATAGCATAGTGTGTATTGAATTCTAGTATAGATTAATTAAATTTGTTCAGTAATTCACTTTAATCTATAAAAGTGGTATAAGCAGCAAAATAATATTAAATTATATATTTAAATAATTTCTCTCTATAAAAGACAAATATAAACTTTGAAATTGTCAAATGTATTTCATTTCATTTAATGTGAAATGCAAGCATGATATTAATCTTAAAATTAATGCAGTATAAATAATACACATTCTCTAAGACAAAAATTAATATTCTTGTTACTCTACATATACTCTATAAATTGGATCATCATAAAGCACTATTATTAAACTTATCTTTTCTCATATTTCTGCAACTACATTTGATTCCTTTCAACAGTAATTCAAATGAATTTACCTTCTTTTTAAGATACATCATAAAGAACATACAACATCTAATCACTCATCTTAAGAATTCTGTGTATTTTTTTAATACTGAAAAGTATGTTTGTGCTGATAAACAGACTCCCAGAATGAGTTTATGAAACTAAAACTCTTCCCATTACATAATGACATCTTGTTTCATTCTCCTTATAGACCCCGGTGATCAGGGTTATACTTTCTATTGGTATGAATTTGATTAGTTTAAACACTTTGTGGAAGTGACATCTACTTTACCTGTTCTTTTGTAATTGGTTATTGTTCATCTCTGTTGAGCTGTGGGTTGGTACTACTTTTCATTTAATGTTGAATGTGTGTGTGTGTGTGTGTGTGTGTGTCTGAGTATGTGTGCATGTGTGTGTTTGTATGCATGTATGTGTTTGTGTGCATGTTTCTGTATGTGTGTATGTGTTTGTGTATGTGTGCATGTGTGTTTGTGTGTGTGTTTCTGTATGTGTGCATGTGTGTGTGTGTGTGTGTGTGTGTGTGTATGTGTGCTGGTTTATATTGACCTTTTGGTCGTAATATTGTGTCCCACGAATATGGTATACCAATGTACCTGTAAGACTCTAATTTTATTTTAATTTTTTATTTCATTGAATAGGAGAAACCACCTTGCAAGGAAAGCAAAATATCAGATTACTCAGATGCCCTACCTAAACTATGAAGTGGGGAAATGGGTTTCTCTGCCTATACCTGTGCTAACCCACAGTTTGTATTTGAGAAACAGCGCTGTGGGTTCAGAAGTCACATGTGAATCTCATAAAATACAGAGGCATAGCTTCAGTGTTTATCATTTAATTAAGTTAACATTTTAAAACTTCAAACTCAAGAAAGTCAAAACAATACATTTGGATAGAGTAAATCTGGTGATTAATGTGATAAATAGTTTAAGAGGTATATGCAGGAAGAGCCTTAGGAGATGGATTGTCCTGCAAGTGTGAGACTCTACATTCAATCCCTAGAACCTGTGTAAACAATGCACATGGTGTCAGATGTGTAACCTTAGTGTATGGGAGACACAGCCAAACAGAAGTTGGAGTTCACAGGCTAGCTAGCCTAGCCTAGTGGTGAGCTTGAGGCCAATGAAGATCCCACCTTAAAGAAGGTGAATGGTATTCCTGGGGATCACACCTCAGATTGTTCTCTGGCTTCAATATCCTTGTACACATGTGGCCATATATTATACATACAGGAATATGTATACCTAGACATGCACACAAATACTCTTAAATATGTACATACAACTAGCTCAGTCAGTATAATGTTAATTGCATGTATGTCTTCAGAACTGATCATTGGCTACTGGCGAACCAATTAGGGTGTTCTTCCCTGGAAAAGACTATTTTTCCTGATCCGGACATTTCTTAGTTACCTATGGTTCTTTGTTGAGGGTTGAGGCTTTGAGAACCTTCCCTTGTCCACTTCTACACGTCTATTTTTATTTTATACATATTAGAGTTTGAGCTACATTTATCTCTGCACATTATATGTGTGCAGTGCCTATGAAGACCAGAAGAGGGCATCAGATTTTACATAATTGGAATTGTAGATGGTTGTAAACCACTGTGGTGATGCTGAAAACCCAAACCCAGGAGCTACCTCTGAAAGAGCAGTGGGTGCTATAAACTTTGGAACCATTTCTCTAATGCCCTTTCCTTTGTTTCTTGAAGAATCTCTGGAATATGAGATCTTATGACAACTTGACAATTTACTTTGAATTGATTTTTGAACATGCTATCAATAAAGGGCAAACCTCATGCTCCTGTGTGCAGGTCCTCAGTTTTCTCAAGGCCATTCGCTAAAGAGACTTTCTTTAAACAATGCACACTATTAGCACTGTTGTTGAAAGTAGAAGTGAAGGTTGTTGGAAGCCAGGCCAATTCAGGATTTCCCAGAAATCCTGATATATGGAGAAAGAATAAATATACATGATTAAGCCATCCACAGCCTGGGGCCAGGGCCTTGGAGGAACTGTGATTTCATACTGAGAACTCAACTCTTTCCGCCTAAGGGCCATGGTTATCACTACCATGGGTGTTACTTGTTCAGTCTGTGCAATATTTGAGCTTCCATGTTCCTCCTTGTGCAACATTGCTTTATTGGCTACCGGCTGATTTTACTACATTGTATGGTACATGTCAACTAACACTGTTCTATTTATCCCCTGTAAGCTGTATATAGTATTCTCTATATATTCAATATACTAAATTTGCTTGCATGAAACATCGGGTTATATAAGGCCACCTGATCCTAAACTTTGCTTATTTTTCATCTTCTCATCTCCTGGCCTTCCCTGTTAGGACCCTGTCATTGAAAAGCCTGCGGGTGCAAGTCAGAAGGTTTAGTTAGACTGTAGCTCCTGACTATTGGCTGCCACCCATGTTTCAGTTATCACCATTTATTAATTTTCACAAAAAGCCTTTAAAGTAGGCTAGAGTAAAATTTCTATCTCCAAACCAGCTTCAATCTCTTTGCTCAAAATTGTCTTGTATATTGAGAATTTTTTTTAAAAAAATTCATACAAATTCCACATTTAAAAAGTTCTGTGACTCAGGGAGTCAAAGGTAGGTGAGTCTCTGGGAGTTTGAGGCAGTCTGATCTGCAGAGAAATCTCCAGGACAGCCTAGGCTACACAGAGAAACCTTGTCTCAAAAACTAAACAAAAACTTGTGAAAGGAATGCAGAGAGATGGTTTGACAGTTAAAAGAACTTGTTCCTCTTTCAGAAGACCTGGGTTTGGTTCCCAGATGGCAGCTCACAGCCATCAGAAACTCCAGTTCCAGAAGAATATCAACCCTTGTAGAGCCTCTAGATACTGCACGTACACACACACACACACACACACACACACACACATACACACACACACACACACACAGAGTGCATGAACACACACACACACAGAAGTAAATACTCATCAACATACAATAAAAATATTTAAATATTTTTGAAAGGAAGACAACATAGAAGTTTTGATAAATTCTACCCTTTGTATGAAGAATTCATTGGGAGGGGTGGTATATGGAAGTATTAACAGTACTAAAATACAGTATATAAAAATGAAATACATTCCATATATTTGTGACTCATTTTCACAAATTTATCAACATTGAATAATTTTCAGTATACTGGTTATAAGATTTTTGATTAAATTTCCACTTAAGTGTCCACCTTTTGCCTGTAATTATTATGATTATGATTTTCTTAATTGATTTTCAGGAAGTTCATTATTCATACACAGGAAACTGATGATTTTTTAATCCTGACTGCCCATCTCACAACTTTTGCAAGTCTGTCAGTTCTGAAAAACTTAAGAGGTATGTTAAGGACTTTGTTTTTATCAGATAAATTTAATATGGACAACACAAATAACCCAAAGTGAGGAAAAACACACAAATAGATCCTCAAACAACACATTTAGGTATCCAATACACTGATGACACATTCAGCATTAATACACACAAGAGAAATCAGATACAAACTGTAAAATATCACCCCACACCTCTTAGTCAGAAAGACATTCCTTTGTCAGAAAGAGAAAACATAAAATTATTGCTGAATTAGAAGAAAACACAAGTTTCAGAAAACTATCTCATAGTACTGTGTATCAGATATTGAATCTATTTGTGATCATTTTAATGATGATAAAGAATTAAATCAATTTTAAAAAAACTAAAGGCTCAAAATCTGAAATCAAACTGGACAAAAAGCAAGTGGGCAGATTTTCATTTTTGTTACAAGCTGTGCATGATTTTCAAGCTCATGGGATGACTTCATATGTTGCTGCTCTTGCAAGGGACCCTATTTTGGTTCGCAGCTCTCCCGTTAGGTTGTTTACAACTACCAGTAGCTCCAGTTCAGGGAATCTGCTGCCCTATTTTGGCTTTGTAAGCACTGCATGTATGTGGCATACATATAAAATCACAAGAGCATACCCATAAATAATAAAAATAAATAAATAAAATGATAATAGTGTATTAAAATGTCAAATAAAATATGTTTTATAAAAAATCTACTCAATTTTCTCACATAATTACTGGAAGGAACAAAAATTATAAGTCAAAATCATCAAAACAAGACAAATTCTACTGTCATTAGATGATAGTCATTCATAGACATGAATTTTGTAACAAAGTAATAATTTAACATGACTCCAGCAAAAACCAACTTATGAGTGAAGCTTCACTCAGAATGATAGTTACATTCTAACTTCTTACTAAGATACAGGGAGTATTAATTACACCCATATACCAGCCTTGGCCCTCTGCAATGCACCAATCTTTCATGTGCATTTTGAGATGCTTCTTAGCTGATTTAACATATCTCAAGGACAATTGTTTTTAATCTTTTGTAAGTTGTATGGCAGAGGGATTTTCATACTTTTACCGACAATTCACTAGGGTTATGACACTGACAACTCAATCCAAAATGTCCTACCTTGAGCATTCCTACTAAAGCAATAGTGTCTGTCAGAGAGCTAGAACCAAGAACATTGATTAGTTAAAAAAATTTCTGGTCAACTGTGTGATACTGGTGAGATATTTTGATTTGTCTGTTTTCTTTTGGTTATAAGCTCCTTAGGAAGTCATGAGAGGAAAAGTGTCCATGTGGTTGGGAGCATGGAGAGTTGGCCTTTCTCCCAATCTGGGTCTATCAGTAGTCTAGAATCTATGCTTCAACTAAAAACAAGCTTCCTCCCAGGCATCAAGGGCCACTTCATGTGTGTTCTGTAACCACATTAAAGTTATCCTGTGTTACTCTTTACAGCCAAGTGTTCTTCCTTCTGGGGTTCCTGAGACCCACTGCTTCCGTCTCAGCCAGGAGCTCTAGGGCTGGAAGACCATGCCCTCACTGACTTCAAGATTGCTAGATGCCACTCTAAATTATTGACCAGTCTACTGTTCCTTTAGCTTTAGAGGGCATATGACTAATCCAAGAAATATAACCACTGGATCTGATAATGAAGGAACAATGACAAGACATAAATGTTTGAGAGGGAAGAGAAATAAAGGCATGGTGCTCGCCAAATGGTCAAGGTAAAACCTAGCATCCACAGTGCAACTGTGGGAGTGCATAATTAATTCAACCTCTCTTTGGAAGGACTAATAACACTTGAACATGTTGGGGTTTCTTACATGGTCAGAGCATCATTTAACTTAATGCAGATTCATCCCTGACATGTTTAAAATTTCACTGAAAGAGTTTGAAAGCCAATTTAAATGTAAGTTGAGGTACTGCTGTGGGGGAATTCTGTGAACATGGTTAATATCTACTACCAGTGTTCTTTAAGGAAAGCCAATTTTGCTTGAGAATAGTGAGTGTGGCATACAGTCTACTAAAGACTCTGTAAGGACAATATAGTTTTCTTAGAGAAAAAAACTTTCTACAATTGCAGAATGAAATCTGTCTAATTTTCATCCTACTTCTGTTCTGCTGGTTCCTAATATACAACTTTCACTTTTCAGGATTCAGTTCCTTAAGATAACTTTTTATCCATATATATATATATATATATATATATATATATATATATATACACACACACATATACACACACACACATATATATATATACATATACATATATACACATATATATTAGACATATATTATATATAATAGACATATGCTATATATTATATATATCATAGGTAAATATTACTTTATTTATCATAATTTAAGAAGCTTTATATACATGGTTCATAAGTTTTAAATTACTCAGAAGTAATATGTGTTTGTCTGGGATATATAAAATATATAGAGTATAGTGGAATATACATGTGCAAACAATTATAGCTAAAATATGGCTTGGCAATGATGCAGGTGGAGGGTCAATAATGCATTGTGGTTTCTGTGAAAATAATGATCAATTTGAAAATAAAATCAAGTACATGTTTCATTTATAACACTAAAATAATGAAATAATTATGAGCAATTTTTAAAATATAGTGTGATACATATATTGAAAACAAAACATTAGAACAAGTGAACAGTCTACATGTGTAGAAAAATGTCTCGTGCTCATTGATTGGAAAACCTACCACAACAGTACTTTCCAAGCTGCTAGGCATTGTCAGGGCAATCCCAGTCAAAATTATTGTTGGCTTCTTTGTAGAATTTATAAGATTATCTTAAAATTCACAGGAAAATTGAAGAATCTCAAGAGAAACCACAACAATCTTGGAAAATAGAACAAAGTTAAAAGTCTTACTCTTGGCAATTTCAATGCTAACCGTAGTTACAGCAACCGTGACAACACTGCTATGTGCAAAAGCATAAAGGCACAGATAGAAAGAACAGAACAGATTCTTGAAATAAATCCTTATGTTAGAGTCAGTTAAGTTAGAAATTGTCAGGAAAACCAGTGTTGAAATTATTTTTTAACATGTGGTGCTGAGGTGATAGTATGCCTATATACAAGCACATGAAAATAAGTGCTCTTCTTATCCAGGACAATAAAATAAAATAAAATAAAAATGAGTTAAAGGAATAAGTGTGGGATGAAAATGATAAAATTCTAGGAAGAAACTATTTGTGTAAACACTCACATTCAGGAGAAGGCATTACTTCTTTAGTAGTACACCAGAGCAAATTGTACTCATCAAAGTAAAGAGGACAGGCATGTCAGAGATACACAGAGTCCTGTCTGCCACCACACACACAATACACAGGAAGAAAAAGATGCCCTGAGACCTTGCCTGCCAATGTGATGCATGGCCAGACCATGCAAGGAGGGTGGACAGGGCAGAGAGTTCTGTAGATATGCAGAGGCCTGCCTGCTGCCACACTATGTGCTATAGGAGAGGGAGAAAGGGAAGACATTCAAACACCTGCCTGCTGCTATGACACACTAACAGACTGTAGATACCTAGTGGCCCACTTGCCGCAATGCCATGCTGTAAGGACAAAGGAGATCACACTGGGGCCTGGCAGCCAACCGCATGGCCAACCTGAACTAGGAACCACTACTATATACAAGTGTGTGGGTGGACAGATGGGAAAGAAAGAGAAGCAGAACAGTTTGAAGATTATGAAGAGAAATGAAGCTGGAGACGTGGGGGTGGAGAGGAATAGGCTGATGTGAGTAGCCTGCACTGCCACCTGAGGCCATGATGAAGCCTGTGCTGGTCTGTAGCTGAGGAACAAGTCTGGGTCTGAGGCCAGGAAGCAGCAGAGTTTGATGACTATGACTGTAGCTCACATTACTACTAGATGTCTCTCATATGGGCAGTGACCAGGGACCACATATATGTCCAAAGAGTATGGAGAGCTGGTCCCACCTCTTCCCAGTGGCAGTACTTGAGAGAACAAGGCCTATATCTCACCTGGGCTGGTGGAGCTGGCCCTGGTGGCTGTGTTGCTGGTGAGTGGATAAGACAGCCTCTGAGAGCATGAGTGTGGGAGAGTTGATCCCACCACTGCCGTGAAGAGGGGTGGACAAGGGTTGATGCCTTTCCTCTTGCTACATGTGGCAGTCAGGTGAGCTGACCCTAAGGTCATGAGAGGAAGAAAGCTAGCCCTGGCCCTCACTGGTTGTAAAGGGCCTCACCTAGCCAACAGAGTGAAGCAGGCCCTGAAGGTGAAGGCACAGGTGAGCCAGCACTGAGGGTATGAGAGCTGGAGGGCTGGCCCAGCCCTTTATAGGTTGCAGCACTCAAGAGAGTGGGCCCCACACCTTGACTGGGCAGCACAGTGAAGCTGGCTTTGGAGGCATGGAGGCAAGTGACCCTACCCTAAGCGCAGGAGAGCAGGAGAGCTGACCCTGGCCCCTGAAGATGGCAGCAATGGCTGGCCTAGCTGAATCACAAGTGCTGGAGAGATTTCCCTAGTTCCGTAGGTAAGGGAGAGCTTTCAGGGTGACCAGCTCAGCTACCATCTAGACACAGATCCAGGGCTTTGAGTTCTTCTATCCCAAAATTTAAATCATATGGGAACTGTGAGAGTATGTGAAAGGGTCACTGCAGCTGATCTAAAGCTGCAGGATCTGCATGACACAGGGCAACAACAGGGTAACCGAGAGGAGTCCCGTGGAGGACTCCATATTGATGCTATCATAGAAGCCAGAGACCTCTGACCAGACTAATTACTCATTGCAATGAATACTACAAGTGAAGATGTACAGACAGAGGAACACACTGAGACATACTACAGCTTCCACAATGAGATGTTTTTAATGCTGGGTTTTTTTACATTCATTTTGTATTTTCTGTTGAAGGGGTAATTTGGAAGGGCAAAGGGTGGATATGAGGAGATGGGGAGATGAGTGGGACCAGGGTGCGTGATATAAAACTCACAAAGAACTGATAAAAGTGTTAAAGAAGGAAATGAAAGCAAAGATCTGAGGACCTCACAGGGAACTGGAGCCTCACAGGCAACAGCATCTGCACCTCTCAACGTTAACAATCTTCTCTTCTGTGCCTTCTCATTGGGTAATAGTAGCATTGTTCAAGAAACAGAAGGAAGCCATGGTCTCAGAATTGCTTTGTGATTTTAATGGAAATGAATGACCAAGACTCTCTTCAGTAATTTTATGAGGACCATCCATGCCTGAGCCTAGGTAACCAATACTTGGTTTTTGGTGTTTAGAGTATGTCTTCTTAACCCTCCATCCCTTCCAGACCACATCTATTCAAGAAATGCTTACATGATTGGCTATATAGACATAAAATGTGTGTATGCAAATCAAACATTTACAATTAGTAAATAACAAAGAAATTTCTTTTAGAACAATTCTATAGTGTACATATAATTTTACCATCTATTAAAGACAGTAACAGATCTGCTGACAGCTGTGGTAGGTGTGTTTATTTTTAACATAAACAATAAAATCTTGGCTAAATATTTGACAGCATAAGATGAAAGCATATTTAACATTATGAGAGTTGATTGACATTTTGATTTTAGAGACATCAGAGCTGAGAATGGCACTTCACATAAATTCGTAGTACAAAATGGCAGATGTATGTTTAAGGACCTTTCAGAAATTGTTAGAAATTGTGTCCCTATTACAATCCAAAATTCATTTAACCATATTTTTGATACCCAAGTCAACAATTCAAATGAAACATTTTGAAATTCAAGCATTCTTTAAAAATGCAATTCAAAAAAATACTCTAATCTTTAATTCTCAAGCTGAGATATAGCACCAGGAAATTATTTAAAATGTTTGCTTTCAAAATTAAAGTGTTTTGTTTCTATAAGAGCTGAATTTTTTATGTACAGAATAAGCACTGCCATTCATAGCATATGATAGTCTTGAGTTAAAGCCAAGGTGTTTCAGTAGCATATATTGGTGTTGTATGTAAACATGTGTCGTGCAAGGCTGTTATGCAGTTGGACCCAAGGTTGAAAGGAAGATGTCTGACCACTGGACAAGTGGTCCTGAGTTGCATAAGAGAGTAGTTGGGGCAATCCTGGGAAAGAAAGGTAGTAAGCATAGTAAGCAATGTTCCTCCATGGTCTCTGCTTCAGTTCCTTCCCCCAGGTTTATGTCTTGGGTCTCTGCCTTGGCTTCCATGGATAATGGACTTCAACCAGTAAGCTGAAATCCATCTTATACTGCCAAGTTGCTTTGGGTAATAGTGTGTATTACAGAATTAGAGAGTTCAAGATGACAGAAAACAAGGCCAAAAGAATCTTTAGAAGCTTTAAAGGACAAATAAAAATTACTAATGGAATACATTCAAGACTGCTTGCTCTCCCATATAAATCTCACATTCACATAACATATGTATGTGTGTATCACACACATACATACACACATACACACACACACACACACACACACACACACACACACACACACTGGTAAAAAGTTCATCCTTGTCCAGCTACTGTTTTAATTCTCAAGTGCAAAACCTTTGCTTCTAATCATTCACTCATGAAAGTTTAATTAGCCAAATTTCTAAAAATGTGCAAACCATCCTGCCTGGGGTCTGCTGCAGTTTTGATTCATATGGCTGCAAAGCATTACTGAGTAGCAATCAGAAGAAACTGCAGAGCTTGTGTCCAAAGCTTTTCTATTGGTAAAACTCAAGAAATTGGTGTGGAAATTCCTGATTGTGCTAGCTTGGGGAATTAAGTAGCAGCAGCCAAAAGCTAGCAAGGTGAGCTGTCTTCTTGAATATAAGAGCAGAATGTGTGTGTACCTACTGTATACTCCTGTATCATCAATGCAGAGTTTATCATTGATGCCACTGAGAAGTAAGTGCCGTGAGACTCCAGGATCATGGAACACATGCCATGGCTGCATTGGTTCTGCAACTGTGGACTCTGGTTTAACACACCTTTCCAAATTCTCCTGCAAACTGTGGTCCTTATTTATATGTTTTATAAATATTGTGGTTATTTTAGGGCAACAAAAAATGTTTGCTTGTGTTTCTAAGGCTGTGAAATGAACTCAACAGAGATGTTGTCTTCTCACTCTCCTGCCTCCTCCTTCTTCCTTCTGTGCCATCAGCTTGGGCTTTCTGTGGTTGGACTAGCATCTCTAATGAGTAGAGAGTGAGTGTCTGTATACCTATAGGCCAATTGAACTTATTTCTTGGAGGATGTCTGGTCAAGTCCACCATCATTTTGCAAACAAGCTGTTAGTTCTTGTCAGGTTGCTTTCCAATTACAGGAGACTCACAGACTTCTCGAAGCTGTGCCTTATATATCTGGAACATATTTCCTTAGAAATAAAGATTATATGATGAAGTGAACTGTGAATTTCCTAAAACGCAATGCTAATATATGTATATATATACGTATATATATAGTGTGTGTATTTATATATATATGTGTGTGTGTGTGTGTGTCTGTGTGTATATGTGTGTGTGTATATATATATATATATATATACACACATATATATATTAATAACAACTATAGTAATGATTTATTTGCTAGTAGGACCTTTCTTCTTTACTGGAAGGAGAATGGTTAAAGCCTGCAGGAGCATCTCCAGCAATCCAGTGGACAATGGCAGAAGCTGGTCTTTCCCTACCTGTCCATTAACCATCAGTAGATGCCCGTATGAAGTGGTTTTCTCTGTGGATGCTGGCTGCAGTGGCGAATTATACACCTGGATATTAACTAGGAAGACTTAAATTGAACTGGAAGACCCATAGTTGTCCTTGAGAATAAAACGTTAAGCTCTTGATGTCTGAGTGGTGTGATAAAGGCACAAGAAACTCTTTCTTCCTTCCTGCTAAATCATCTAGCTGCTTCTCAGAGATAGGCAGAAGGGTTGATGGGAACAGCCTGAATTCCTGCTCATAAGCCTGGAGCAGCTTTGGAGTTTAAAAAGGGCTAGAATCCCAAGGATAAAAGGGCAGAAAAGCTCCTTAGCTCAATCCTGTTTATGCCTCATCTAAGCATACCCTTTGATGTAGACACAGACATTTCTTCCAGTGGGGAAGAAGAAAGGCCACGGGCTTAATTTTGTAATGGTAATTACTGTGTAAAGTAAAAAGAGAATAAAAAAAAACCTTTCAGTCCATCAGGGTAAAACATGTCATCTGAAGCATGTGTTGACTCTATTTATAGATTGCGTGAGGGTCTCCATCTTATGTGCCCTACATAGAGAGCAGCTATGAGAATTTAAACAGGCTTTGAATATTTTTTATTGTCAGTTTATTTTCATAAATAGGAAAGAGCTGAGCAGATGTCCAGAAAGATTATATTGGGAGAAGAAAATGGACAGGTGAGAATCTGAAGCTGTCTGATTTTTTTCTACTGTCCTTCACTCATGCAGGCACAGTATCCATCGTATCAAATGATGCTGAGTGACAGGAGAAAGGAATGGGCTATATGGAAGAGTTTGCAAGGCAGTGGGTTAGCACGAAATAGTAGAACCTAAATAGTACCTTTAGAGCTGATCTAAAGGCAAAGGTTGAAATAGATGCTCAGCAGGAATTTGCCCCATCTTTGATCCCCAACACTTCCTAGAGCAGGTAAAGCACTACAGGTCTCTGATGCCAGCACTCGGCCCACAGAGACAGATCTAGAGTGTCAGAAGTTCAAGGTTGCCCTCAACTATGTAGTGAGTTCAAGGTAGCTTGGGCTCCAAAATCTAACTACAAACTTGGAAGATCTCTCTCTCTCTCTCTCTCTCTCTCTCTTTCTCTCTCTCTCCCCCACCCCTCCTGTGTGTGCATTTCCTTGGTTAAATATAAGGGTTTAGTGTTGAAACCTGGGAGCTGTAGTCGAGGGAAGAGGAGGGATAAGGTTATTCACGTCCTCCTGTAGGACAAGGAGGAGAGGAAAGAAACAAGCCTCACTCAGGTAAAGAAACTAATTTTCAAAGGAGACGATAAGACCACACGTGGCTTCCATCCTTTCAGACCTCTGGCTTTAAGATGCACAGAGCCTTTGGCTTTGCCGGTTGTGACTCAGCAGGTCAGGTCTAGGCCTTCATGCTTAGCAAACTGCCCTTGCTGCTGGTAGACATAGAGTCTATGGCAGTGAGGGGCTCTCAGTATCTGGCTGAATTCTCTGTTAATTAGAAATGGTCATCAGAGGGAGGAGAGGGACGGTGGTTAGGGCATTGACTTCAAGTCTCAGAGACCGCAAGAGTTGATGGGACCTGAGAAATGTGGTAAACTCACAATGCCTAGAGGGCCTCAACAGAGTCGCCTGTGTGACAGGAATCTATGCAGAGACTGGACTGCAGGACCAGAGAAATATAAGGTTAGGGTCAGGTAATAGCAGGTTCATGTCCAGTTACAGCAACACAGAGGTGGGGGTGGGGCGGAGGGGTAGAAAGTATGTGTGTGCTATTCTTGAGATCATGAAAAAATGAACCCTGCAGAAAAGAATGTTAAAATATTCCTAATGGGCTGCAGAAGCTCAGAGTTCAATTCCCACATGCATATAGGATGGCTCACAACTACCTATAGAGCTATCACCAGTGGTTCTGATGCCCTCTACTGGTGTCTGTAGGCATCAACACTTATTTGCATGCACACATAGAAACACATACATTAAAAAATAATATAAAATAAATCCGTAAAAGAGTGCTAGTTAGTACAGTTCATACCTGCCATCCCAACATTCACACACATAAAACAACTGAGGCAGGACATTGTCAGCATCAGGATGTCATGGGCAACATAGTAAGACTCTGTCTGACAAACAAGCAAAGAACAATAACATAAAAAATAGCAATGGGAACAGTGTATACAGATCACACAAGATCAGGCGGCATTTTTTTGTCTTCTGGATTTTTGTTTTATTTCTGATATCTTCTATATTTACTATATAAGGTATACTAATCTCAGTCTGGTTCAAACAACATGGATTAATTATATGCCCAAGATAAGGACACCCCTGACTGTTCTGTGCATTGTAGGAATGTTTGACCTAAAAGTCACATTCTAAGGTTAGCTATCTCACATTTGAAATGCAAGATATTGGACCCCTAAGGGCAGACTTGGTACTTCAGCATTTGAATCACAGGCCTAAGATAGGCTAAAGCATTGTAAGGTAAATACTGGGAAAAAGATGAAATTAGTAATTTTTAAAAAGTATCCATATCAGAATTCAAAAAGAGTACTTAACACTAGGACACACAGTTCATGTGTACACCATGGAGGGGCTCTGTGCTGTAGAGAATATTTCACTTAATCTGATTCTGAGAGATATAACTGGATCCTGGGTCGGATTTCATGTTACCAAGCACTGTATGGGTCCACTAAAGACCTCCAAGGGTGCCTTGGGCCTCCTCTTCTAAAAGCCTTTGGCACAATCAAAGTGAGTCAGGTCAAACCAATCAACTAAACAGACCTGGGAATAAAAGAAAAGAGCTCTGAAGAGATCCTCTCACACAAATCTAAGCGATGTTCTCCTGAGACAGTACAGAGACATGAGATCCTATGAAGAAGGTGCGCATCCCAGGGCTGACCAAACAGATTTTTCTCCAAATAGATTCAACTGCATCCATCACAGGCCAGCAGACACAAATTTGAACAACTTGAATATTTATGTTTGTAACAATGCTATACAATTAGTTTAATTAGTTAAGCAAATTTATAAGCTATTTGTGTTTATGAGGGATGTAACCTGTGGTCTTGTTCTTGCCAAGCAAGAGTTCAGTAGCCAGGCTACAGTTCCATCCCAGTGGAAAATTGTATAACTGAGCACTGTTCTTGTAGAAATCTCTGAAAGTGCTGAATGTTTACAATTTACTATACTGTTAGAACAACAAATTTGTTAACAGTCAGAAGATGGAAGGAGGGCATCCTTACCTGTCAGAATTCTTAGAGTCTGTCCTAACATCTGTGCCTGTAACTGAGATTCTCATCCAGAGGAACTCCTTCAGTTCAGTTCTCTTGCCTTCCTCAGCTTCCCTGGGTTATTGTGATGGCCATCCAGTGAATCCAAGCAGTCAAGTCACACTGCAGAAGACAGAGCACATTACAGAAGGTGGTAAGGAAGCTGGCAGGAATGGTCCAGAGGAACTATAAGACTACAACATAGGGCACAGAGGAGCAAGCATGGACAATGTCCAGAGCTGTGGCTTTGTAGAATTCTGCAAAGTCCTTACTATGGTAGACTTTCCAGAAGCATGTTCGTACTTCTCAGATGATTGACAGACCTGTTGAGATTAACTCTTAAGGGTAGTTGGGGGTCAGTAATATGGCCTTGTTCTTTCTCAGAAATCTTATCATATATGTTCACCCATGATGAGAGACACCACTCAAGTCCTTTGGTTAGTAACCAGAGTCCTGTAGTTCCCAGTCCCAATTTCATAAGCTGCTGGTTTAATGGACCAGATCCATCTTCAATGCTTTTCCAGCCTTCTCTTACCTCAGGGTGCTATGTAGAATTATATTAGCACTTGTGAATTTGTCTACACAGTAGTCTTTTCTAGACTGTGGAATCAGACTGGACTCAGACTATTCCCCCTCTTCACTATGCTGTAAAAAGCAAACTCACAGTTGACTTAAAGAGTTTCTGGATCCTGAGTGTTTGGCAAGGATTGAGTTCTGTATAATAGTGGTGATGAAGAAATAGCTTTGAAAGTAATTAGTTAAAAGGATTCATTAATTGACACTCCTGCAAGAGGAAAGAGACAAGGGCCCTATCTGAACTTGGTTCCACTGAAGTAAAATGCAGGAGAGATTTAAGGACTGAGGTTAGCCAATGTGTAAAGCGTGTTGTGTGAATCCTGGGTTTACAATAGTTTTCTGTGATTAGACTATTCTTATTTGCTATTTGACACTTATTACCATAACACTTCTGTCCCTTCATAGGCACTGAGTGGCAGGGCCCCTGATTTCCTCAATGACCACACTCAAGAGACCTGTGTCCATGAGGAAGATGTGTAGGGTGATAAAATTGGCAATAAAATGTTCCAGTTTTAAACCTCAAAGGCATATAAAATAATGTATAAATATTAATTTCTACATTAAAGAATCTGTCAAAAGAGAAATCAGAACCTAGAGTCAGGGGGTATCATAAGTTACTCAAACTGCGGTGACATAAAAATCCATCTTGATCAGTATCTACTTTTGCTCTAATGATTACCATTATTGCTAATTTCCCAGTCTGATAGTTTGCTGCCAGGCCAGTAGATGTGTACAAATATATTTTTCAAAATTCTTTCTGCAATCAAATGCTACAACATTTGTGTGTGTTTGTGTGTGTGTGTGTGTGTTTGTAAATCACAGTTGGCCTCAAAAAAGCCCCTAGACTTTGCTCCAAAGATCTAAGGTAGGACACAAAATTCCCTTAATACACGAAGAGATGTGTGATGTGAGATGACAAAAATCACACACGGTTGGAATGTTAACATGCTGCAAACAAATGTATTCAGTTTGTTATTCCTTCATATACAGCAAGAACATCCTCAGCATTGACCCTTATGTGACTGTCTCTGGATCCTTCCATCTGGGTTGCTCATGTTGGCAGTCACTGAAAGCTTTGGCCACACACCACAGCCAGAGAACTTACTGTGCTTGGCTGTAAGCCTATGGTGAAACTTATTTATAGATAGTTTGCTGAGAAGCTGATCCCCTAGGAGCTATCACATAATTGAGAATAAAAATATACACATCAAATACAAAGTGACTCGAATGCTTTTTAACTAACCATATGGATGCTTTAAATTGGGAGAAAATGTAAACATCTTTTCTCTGACTGTTCATACAGCTTCAGCTTCCTGCTTCTCTCTTCTAGTTAAGGACACATACAATCTACTCGGAATACTAAACAAACCCTTCTTTCTTCTCCCTGTATGGACAGAGCAGAGTCCCAGGTCTGTGGGATACTTTGAGAAGTCATATTCTCTTCCTGGCATCTTCTCTTGTTATGATACTACCAGACATATTAGATGAGTGCCCCATGCCTAATCCTCATGAGTCTTTGTTTCCTGTTTGTTTTCCTTTGATCTACTACAAACCACAATCTGAGATAAAGTCAACAGAATCCTGTAGTCTATCATTGGTGTCATGGCATTGACTAACAAATGATGTATTTTGTCATTCTGTGAATCAAGGAAGGCATTTTTTGATATTCTAAGTCTTGTTTAAGGCTGCACATATGCTCTATTTAACAGCATTCTGCATGCCATGGGACTAAAGGAATTTAACTTCTCAAGAGATTTGAGCATTTATTGCTCAGCTGTGTTCCTGGGCTAGTGCATAGGACCAAAGGCCATTTTCAATGAATCAGAAAACTCTGCTCCACCTGAGCTTTAGTTCAGGGAAGAACAAGGTAACAGCTCTTTAAACTTCAGTCAGAAACACAGCAGTGCTGTGTTATTCTTGTGCTAATGGTATTGCTTCACTGTGAATGCCTATCATAAACCCACCATTATTTGAGAAGTGGCACTAAAGAGACAGAATTTATTTTATGAATCTTTAGCTGTGTTGGTACAAAGATAGTGACTCGGGTGTCTCCACGAGAGTTAAAGTTGTTCTTCTAACACTCCAGGAAGGCATACATCTGTTCTTCAAAGGGTGGATTCCCATCAAAGTCTATACTAGAGCTGGAATTCTAGGCCCTGATTGGTAAGTGAGAGCTGGAGACTAAACCTGTGAGGATAGTCCTAAGTAGTGATGTCTCTCCCCAACCTTAATGTGACAGTCCCTTTTACATGGATCCCATAGTCTGTAATTTGGTCTATTCTCAAGTAGGTGAGTACTGCCTTGTGGTTAGCAGATAATACCAGCTACATCTACTCACTTACAAATGCTAATAGCTATCTCAATGTGGGTTTCACAGAGCAAACAAGTGTCAGTAATACCAGGGAGTGGTGCTTGTACTAGATGCTTAGGGAATTCCCTTAAGGAACTTGTCCCTGAAGTAATGGCCTCTCTGAGGTCATCAGTAACATTCACAAACTTGTACAGGGCCCTAATCATGTGCCTTGGGTAGTGGTCAAAAATAATACAAATGTCCATGGTGGTGAAGCTTCATCTTCACTATCCTACAAGGTATAGCCCAGGACCTTCACAATTAACTTCTTATGCCTAAGAGTTGTTTAAGTAAAAAGTAAGTGCAATCTTTCCAACACAAACAGAGGAAACGATGAAAAACACCATTGAACCCACGACTGAAAGGATGATTTGGTGTAAATTAATTCTATAATTACAATTGCTCAGACTTTATTTTATTTAAATAGCAGGTTGGAAATGTTTGTCAAATACCATAACAACCAAACAAAACAGCATTGCTGTTTTCCTCAGTTGCCAAGGATGAGCATCTGGAGGGAACATGCTGTATGCATGTGTGCACACACTATACCATCATGTTCACATGAGGCTGCACAGAAAGCCATGCATGGAAAGTGATGTGTCCATGATGCTGACTATGTCAGCAGAGACAACTGGGCCTCCTTGTGAAGAGTGACAGAGATCAGTGATGACACACAGATTTTGTCATTTTTATCTCTTAGTTCTCTCCAGTGCAGAGGTGAATATTTAAGCAGTCACTGAGTGGAGCACATGAGCACAATGTCAGAACAGAGGTTAGGCACACTCTGTAAGAACAGTCGGAACATTTCCCAACCCATGGTCCAGATCCCATGCTATTCTGAGAGGCATATTTACTTGTTTGCTAATGTTTGCTTGTTGACCTTAACACTAAACATATGTGGACATGTGTGGCCACCTAATCTGGTGCCTCTGCCTATGTGCACACGGTCAAACTATGCTGAGTGCCCATAAAGGCATCTTTCCTGTAAGATGGTCTTTGGTCTTGACAATTTTGTGACAACAGCAGTTGAAGAAGTCCTTCCAGAGAGTCACTGCTTTCCAAAGAGTCCAGGATCATACTCTTGTAGCGACAGAGAGATTTAATATTCAGCGTACAGTGGTAAATAAAAAGCAGAAAAGCTAACAGAAGCCTGTGGCTTGCCTCTGGTTGTTTAGTCTGGTCACTTATGTAAAGTTAGCGTTAACATGTGTTATAGGCAACAATTGAGAGTAGATATTGAGAATTAAGAGGCATAGTTATTTTAGTTAGGGTTTTATTACTGTGAAGAGACATCATGACCAAGGCAACTTATATAAGGCACAACATTTAATTGGGTTTGGCTTACAGTTTCAGAGATTCATTCTATTATTATCATGACGGGAAGCATGGCAGCATACAGGCAGATTTGGTGCTGTAGAAGGAGCTGAGAATTTTACATCTGGATCTGAAGGCATCCAGGAGACTCCCTTCCACACTGGGTGGAGCTTGAGCATAGGAGACCTCAAAGTCTACTCCCACAGTGACACACTTCCTCCAACAAGGCCACACCTCCTAATCGTGCCAGTTTCCATGAGCCAAGCATATACAAGCCACCACAATAGTGTTACTATGCAAAACTTAGAATGTTTATTTTTACCCCTTAAACTGTGCTTTCTTTTAAGTGCCTAGCTCCAACTTTTATTTTCCCTTGTCCCAAGGATATCTAGCCATTCTTTCTGAGGAAGACAATAAACACTGAATTACTTATTTTAACTGTATTTTTTCTTTCCTCTACAAAATGAATATGAGATGCTTTGCTACAGGATTGAAATAAAACCTAAATTGCCAAAGTTTACTCCTCAGATAGACTGGATATTGAAATAGACTTCAGAATGTGGCAACATGTAAGATTTAGATAGAGCTACTACCTTTCTCAGGGCCAAATGTCTACTGAAAAAAAAATCAACATCCATATTCCTGAGACAGAAAAATATCATCTCCTAGAAAAGAAAAATGAAGGAAATGGAATTTGTAGTTTTCTCAAAAATGTTAAACTTAGTCTGAACTGTAGATAATTTAGAGGTGCTGAAAGTGTCATTTTTACAGTATTTTTCCAACTTACCACCAATTGCCATTGGCTATTTTTATTCTGTTATTTTCTTTTTAAAATTGCACTTTATTAAAAGCATGTGTAATTATATGTATATATTACATATAATATAATTTATGTTTATAAGAAAAAAATGAATTGAGAGGGGCATGGGAGGAGTGTGGGGAGGGAGGGAGAAAGGGTATGGAAGTCCATCATACACCTAGGCAGTAGGAAAGTCTTTAACAAAGGAAAGTATATGTTAAGACAGAGTGCAGCTCCATCCTCTGTAACTCAATGCACCTGACCCCATGTTTCAGTTACTAGTGTATTTCTCTGTCCCTCTCCTTTGTCTAGGAGCTAAATTCTCATTGCTAATTTTTGAGCAGTACAGTTTTTTTCTTTATCCCCAGTCCCCTACAATCACACTGTGCCATGTCTCTAACAATTGGTAAAATGGAAGATTCACTGACATATGTGTTCTTCTAAATCTTTTATGCAGTGATTTCAAGGTTTATGGGAAAAGAAAAGGACTACATTTTATTCTCCATGTATTCTGGAATTGAAATGTTTTTCAGTAGAAGCTGTCTTTTCTATGTGATATGGCTACAATATTTGACCATATACATTTACAAATTAATCAAGGAAGAAATCATGGCTTATAAACAATGAGTGAACTAATAAATTACCATCATAAAGAGGTCACTGATTCTATGGAAAATTCTGTGGTAGAATGATCTGATAGATTTTAAACCTTATTTCTGCAATAAAGGTTACACTTACACATAACCCACTTCAGTCAACAATTCTCCTAAAAGAAAAATCATACATCGGAATGATGGGAGTCAATTTACTGATTATTTGAACAAATTATTTAGTATTCAAACAAATCAGAAAATTTCAACTCTATCCAGAAATTAAAACCCAGATAATTAAAAATAATTGGATGGATATATCTACATCTACTTGTAAGTATATCTTAGCTATATATAGAAAACGGTGACAGAATCTAGATAAGTGATAACAGATGATAGATAGATAAATAGATAACACACAGGTAGATAGATGAGTGAATTATAGATGGCATATAGATTATAGATTATAGATGGATAGATGAGAGAAAGATAGATAGATACTTAGATACATAGATACATACATAGATAGATACACAGATATGAGAGTCTCAGCTCTATGCAAACATTGGGTCTACAGGAGAATATAAAAGGCAAGTAACACTTTTGTGTTTTCTGCTGTCAATATTTACATAAGTAAAATAAAATTATCATATATGCATTAAAATTCTCTATGATGTATGAACCCTAGGAAAGGTCTTTGATCTAACACGATGTCCATGACAGAATCAAGCACTCTTTAAAAGAATTTTTAGGAACATCACTAAAGTCACAGGTTACTTGGAGACTGAGTGAATCTTCAGCTTCTAAAATAAGCATTTCTCTCTCTTCCTCTCTCACTTTTGTCTTTCTCTCTCTGTCTCTCTCTCTATCTGTCTGTCTCTCTCTCTCTCTCCATTTTGTATTCCAGCTATATTATTTTCTTTTGACAAAATGATTTCATATTTTTTCTTTTAACTCTCTTAAAGTGAAACTTAAGAATCACATAAGCCTATGTTAATCCTATGACCAGTCTAGAATATTTAAAGAAATGATCCTATGTATAGTAGATATACCATTATTTAGGTGAAGAAGCCATCAAATTAATCTTCACATGAAATTAAAGAAAATTAAAAACAAACAATTCTTTAAAATACAATATTTTATTTAGGTATATGAGATAAACTTTAATCATACAAATAAGATAAATATATAGGAAAGATAATAACTGGTCAACATTACCAAATTCCAAATGGGACACAAGAATAAGATATTTGCCTCATATTGTCAATAAAATACTAAAACATTAATCAAGAAATGGTATATATTGGTCATATATTATATATGTATATATACTAACTTATTATGTAGCTATTGATATAAATTATATATATTAAACTATATATATATTTAAATCCATCCAGATATACATAGTAAATTTGTAACTATCTCAATTTGCAAATTGTCTATTTAATATCACCAGAGAAATACTTCTATTCTAATTTGTCTCACATACACACACTGACATAAGTAGCCTCTGATGCCTATGTTTGGTTTTAGATACACAAACACTTGTATTTAAAGTAAGTTTGGTACATGCAAGATGTTTGAAAGGTATGAGGTCCTTGAGGAAATGCTTTCCTTGATGGATCTTTCTATGCCTTATATCTCTGGTTTCCCCCCGATTAGAAGTTTCTTTGAAAAGCTATTACCCAGCACAAGTATAGAGACGTATTTGTGTTCATGTGTGTGTAAGTGTGAATAGGCACAAAAGAGAAAAGTGAATAAAATGCACAAAGACTGTGGAATGGCAAAAAGTGTCCAAACAGGAGCCAACTGTATTCTACTGCTGTGTCCTTTCTCTCCAAATCCAATACTCTGATTTCAAATTGGCTCCCCTCCCTCCAACCCTTTCTACTGTGCTTTCTTTTCTTGTCCTTAACAGGGCTCAGTCTTCTCTCCAAATATCATCTACCTGTTTGTCACCTTCTCTTTAACCAGGCATCATTTTCGCTCACTTATTGATGCAGATCTTTCTTGGACCAGCTTCTCTGCTTTGGCTATCTGCCCTCACGCATATCACATGTTCCTCAAGATTCACAATCTAACCTATGACTGATCCATTTTTATTGCAGTGTTGACAGTCACATTATTTTGTTCCTGTCTCACTCAGAAGGATGCCCTTGAGCCCTAGAATGATGTGCACCAACTGTTAGAACAGCAAGAGAAACCTGAGTGAGTAAGCACAATGCTTTTTTTTTTTTTTTGTCTCCTACAATATACAATCAACAAACACTTTCATAACCTCTTCCAGTGTGAACAACACTGAGGTCTTGATCCACCATGGAGTCTGTCTGTAGACATCATAAAGAGCTTCCTATCTGAAGATAAAAGCTTATTGTAGTTCGCAAATGGATCTGGAACAATAACATTGATATTTGTTTAAGTCCCACTTTCTTCAGCCTCCAAATGTTTGCCATGTGTCTCTCTAAAGTTACATTGCTACTTTGAATGATGCTGAATTTTTTCTAGAAAAAAAATTATGTGACTGAAACAATTAAAATGGTTTCGTTAAATATGGTTGGTTTTGTTAATCACATCTTTATTAAACATTGCTTTTCTTGCATGGTTTATTTTTAATGATGTGTGTGTATCACTACAGGCATGTGTGTGTAAGTGCCCCAGAGTACAGAAGAGAATGCCAGACTCCTGGAGCTAGAATAAGATAGAAGGAGTATGGTTCTAAGCCCTACGTCATGGGTGCTGAGAGTTGAGCCTGAGTTCTTTGGAAGAGTATCACATCATCACACTTAACTGCTGAGCCATCTCTCTGGCCCCCATACTGTTTCTTATTAATCTTGGTTTATTACTAAGTAATTTCCCCCAAATAAAATATAAATATGTCTATTCCTGTTAGTTGACTGATTTGATCAGACTCATTTTCCTTTCCAGATGCTATGGCTTTATGTAGTGTGAACGATGCTTTCCGAACAGATGGAAAAAGAAAGAATCTGCTCCAGGGAGGTATAGACTATACAGCCTGTACATTGAGTAGCTATAAAAAGCAAAGTTTTATAAACTAGCCAGGAAATCAGCTCAGCTCAGCAGTGAGGCTTGGGGAATGCAAATACTGGACTCCCTATAAGACCAGATGTGGACATTCCTAACGAATGATAAGTTCGGTCAACCAGTGAAGTGTTTTCAATTTGAAGCTTAAAGTCATGATTATAAAGTTAATGTCTTTTGCCTGTAAAGTACAATTGAAATTGAGAGGGACAAAAGGAAAAACAGACTAGTTTATAAATCAAATATTTCCCAGCTTAATTCTTCATCTAGCCCATTTTTAGAATTCCACAACTGACCACATGTGGGCAGAGATGAATACAGTGGAAGACTTGCATCAGCGTTACAGTAAATGCTGATGTGTCAATCATTCCTGCAGAAAACTGCCGAATCCTCCATGCCATTGCTGTGACACCTCGGACTGGGAACTTACATACTTGTGTAATCTTTAGTAGGAGGACTCTACCCTGATCCCTCCCTGCTTTTGAATGGGGATGTTACATTTAATCACCCAATATTAACACCAATGTAGCAAGCATGCTATTCATAAACACCTCTTCTGATTCTTGAGTTCTCACTGTCATCATAAAAGACCTATAAACAAGATAGACTTTTACTCTTGTTCCTATGAAACACTTCTTGGTGAAATTTCATTGAGGAGATCACACTTGTTTTCTGCCTTTTTTTTTTTTTAATATGCCATGTGAATTTTCTTCTATTCCTAGGCATTAGTTGGACTTTATCAATGCATCTCTGAAGTTCAGACTTTCCAAGTTTGAACCCAGAGTGGCTTCCTGGTAGCATTAATCTGAAAATCTGTTGTTCAAGTAACAATGACCATGATTTTAATATTATGAATATATTAGCATACATTTTAATATAAATATACAAACATACATATTCAAGGATCACTTTTGCATAAGTGCCTATAACATTTTTTATTGTCAATTTAATATACCAATGTTTAGAAATTTTCCATAACATTAAAATATGACACAGGGACTTCCTTGAATGATTACAAATGACAGCATGGTATATTCAACATAAAGATGTCTGTGAATCCATGGACTAAAATAGCACACAAGTTACATATCAAAACAAAAGTTTGGATCTGTAATCATCAATCAATCTCATTTAGATTCTAAATTCATTATTGGAAAAGACAAGTACATTTGATTATCTTGGTTTAGAGATATTCTTTCCCAAGCAATCTCCTCTGGCTTAGAATAAAACTAAATCCTCATGATCCTTATTTCAAGCCATGGAGAGTCTGCTCATGTTTTCAAACATCACATCTTTCATTCTGCTCTTATCTCCTGGATCATTCATTTCACTGTGACTCTTACCCCCAGTGTTTTCCTTGAACTACTTAATGTGAATTTAGTCTGTTATAAAATTTAAACATTTTGAGTTATCAGATTTTACTTTTCCTTTTCTCTGACTCCTGGTCCCACAGATGATGACAGGGACATGAAACCAAACTCTCTCAGCAAAACAAGGTCAGATTTATCGCCTGCTCTGACTGGCTAGCAAGAGACAGTGGGATTCTGTACCCTGGTTAATGCAACAATCAGTCAGAACTGTAAAGCTCAGTGACCAGTGACCATTTTAAGGTCTCACTGCAGGGAACAGCATTGCTGTGCTTTTGTGCTCAACCAGGACTTGCCCAGAGTACAGTTTTCACTAAACCCTTCAGTTAATGTTCTGTAATCAACATTTAAAAGGCATTTATTTATTCTCTTTCAAATGAAAACTATCATACAGTCAATCATAACTTACCAACTAATTTCAAAATAAAACACTTTATTATCATACTACACTCTAGAGATGAGTTGCTGCATGCTATGCATAACAATGTTAGAAATTTATTTATAACACAATTGTGTTTTGATATGTCACTGGACATTCTGCAATCAAGAAAATTGGTTCATTTATTTAAATATTACCCTTCTTTCTAAAAAGTTATAGCCCAATGAAATCAAATTGTTTGTAAATATCACATTATTATTTATCAAGGAATGTGATTATATATAAATTGGTATTGTATGGCACTATTTCCGAAAATGTAAATAATCTCCAGATAGGGAACCTATAGCAAAACAAAGTAAAGCTTCCAGTCAGATCCAACCTGGCACATCAGTGAATTCATTACTATTCCTTAGAGATGTATGGGCAGGAGTTTTACAGGAGCATGGCAGATATGCCATCAGAAGCCAACCTCAATAGAGATGAAGTTTCACAAAGGCTGGAACAACAGAGAGCCCTTCTCAGCAGTCCTTAATGCTCATGAAACATTGAGAAATAATGGAGTCTTCTAAGGGTCCCTGTCAAGTTCCAGGGACTTCCTGAGACTTGTGAGTTCTTATTCATTTAAATTAAAGAGGTTCTCTCTAAGCCTTCTGAGTTTCCAGAAGCTTCACTCCAGGGTAGAGTGCTGCTCAGTTCAGAGGAATAACTCTGAAGCACATTCTCCTCCTATTTGCCTTAGAATCTGACTTTGTGTTTTATAACTGGTACTTTTCTTTTCAGACAAGTGATTTCTCATATACATATTTCTAAAATTCACAAAATCATGACTAACCTTTAAGGCAAAGGTTCATTGAGAGAAAAATCTCTATCCACAATAATAATCATTTGTGTCAAGAGATGTGAGGGAAAATGAGATCTATCATGAGTGACAAGTTTACATTTTTATCTCAAACATAACACAAAATTCTAAGGAGTCTGTTGCTTGACTAGTGTTGTATATAAAAGAGAATGGGTTGGGAATCAGGGAGCCTTCATGGGACTGACCAAGGCCCTCTGCAAGTACTTTACAAATGTGTAGCCTGGTCTTCTAATGAGATTGCTGACAGTGAGAACAGGGGCTCTCTCTGATTCTGGTTTCTGCTTTTAGAACTCTTTCCTCCACTGAGTTGCCTACTCCAACCTTAATAGGAAAGGAGGTGCCTACTCTTACCACTATTGAATAAGTGATGGCTGATTGGTATCCATGGGAGACCTGCCCTTTTTTGGAAAAAAAAAAAACAGAAGAGGAGGAGTATATGGGACAGTAGAGAAAGAAGGTGGGGTAGGAAGCAGATGAGAAGAGAGGGGGGAAGGGAAACAATGGTTGAATATAATATATAATTTTGAAGGATGCAAGAAGAAAACAAGGAGGAAACACATGTAGAATCTCAATTTATAGTGATAAGAGACACGTGGTGGCCACAGAGAACTTCTTAGAATTTAGGGTTATATCATACATCAATTTTGAAAATTAATTTGGTAGAAGTTTTATTTTAAGTGTGTTAAAGAACCCTTACCTGTTATATAACAACATTCTTAGTACACCAAAAATACCTAGTTAGGAATGTTTTAAGTACTATAAGTTTTAAATATAGTTTATATTAAATTAACTTAAATGTAATTAAAATTATATTTTCAATATAATTTATATTGAAAAAATGAATAGGCAGTTGGGTACAGACAGATAGAGACTATGAAGACTATGTGTGTACTGTCAAAATATAATTCAAATGGACCAGCTCACCCTTTAAAACATAGAAACACACAATAAAGACAAAGAAAGAAATTGGAGTGTGGTATGTTGTCTGTGTCTGTGTGTGTATGTGTGTATGTGTGTGTGTGTGTGGTCTGATTTCAAGTATTCCACAAGTTCTTACAGAAGTCCAACTCATGTAGCCTGAACACTCCATTTTAAATGAGTAACCACATTTCTCAATGAGTGTAAATTTTCTTCACATATACAGTGAGCTTACACAATTCCCACAAATCTAAAGACTTCCTCGTCCTCTCATGTGTCCTTCCCTACTGCTTCCTGGACTATATCTTACATTGGTAGAAATCTTTACAACTGATGCAAAGTTGAAGTTATAATCTCTTACATTGGTACAGAATTTATTTGCTACAAATTTAAGGTTTTAATTAGTTTAATTTCTTTATTGATATGAAAATTGTGATTAATATTGTTACTTTCATATAGGCATTGTGCTTATGAACACATTTAAGAATACAAGGCTCTGACTTAGTCCTTCTATAACTGCTATTATAACTGTCTTTAGATGATTAAGCAATATGAGTTAAGGGCCAGATAGCAAATTCATGGTTCTGAGTTAATTAAAAGAGTGTTTTGGGGATTATTTCAATTAGAAATGGCTGACAGTAGTCAAGGCTTAACAGTTCAGAAATGCTTTGCTAGATAGTTTTCAAAGGTGTCAGAAGTCCACAGAATATGATGTTTATGGCCATTTCTTTATTAAAGATCATTTGACTAGAGACCTGTCTGCTTCTGACAGCACCTCTTTCTTGAATTCAAAGAAGAAATCGAGCATTACTAGAATTGCTGCAGTTGTGGCAAGAAAGCCACTAGGCAATAATTGCCTCAATTCATCTACAGACAAAATACTCTCCATAAAAAGGACACACTATGCAGAATAGTCGACTGATAATCTCTGCCAAGTCAGAGTAATCAGTCCTTCAAAATTATGCATTACAAAAGTCGGTCAGATGATCCTGGGTCAGAAGGCTGAAGATTGATGCTCCAACATTTTGAGGAATGAGGGACTATCCAGGTGATCAGCGTTCTCTATAAATTGGCTAAGTTTTAGAAGCTATGTTTTGTGCTCCTTATATTTTCAGGTATTATTAGTCATTCTCGGATTTCTGACAGGGTTGTAGTCTCATAGCCAACCCCACCTGTTTAACACTGAGAAAGATGATATAGATTTGAGAGAATTATTTTCAGATGGTATACAATCTAAAACCAGGACATAACTCAGGTGTAGAATTACAAGCCTTTTAAGTTAGGATATGTGGTAGAGTGCTTTATCTAATTGACAAAAATTGATGGACTGGCTGTTAAGTGTATCTTATACTTTATAAATTGTAGAATGGTAATAATTGTACTCAATTTATATCTGAGAGAAAAGAGCAGTTTAACTGGACAAAAAAGGGAGGGAATTGTGGGTTTTCCTGGTGCTGTTTGTATTTTTATGCTAATTCTGCTTCCCCCAGAGGGGCTGCCTCAGGCTGAGAGTGAATCACTTACTCAGGTGACTTCATGTGAACCTTCTCCCCATTTTTACTGGGTAAAATAAAGGCTAAAGCCTGTGATTGGGCAGTGGAAGGGAAGGTGGAGCTGGAAGTTTTAGAGAGGGAGGAAGAGGAGAAGGAAGAGAGACAAGGAAAGGAAGGAAAGAGAGGAGGACAGAAGAAGAGGACGTGGAAGGAAGATGGAGCAGAACCACATGGCCTGAAGGAATCACAAATAGCAAGGGATTTCATAAATGGGGAGTATAGTAGTGTAGTGCTGTATATGCCCAATCTATGGGCACAGCTTGTATTCTTATTAATTGAGTTGTGTTTTCCTTGCACAGGTTTATTGGGATTGGAGATTTACCATAACACTGTCTCACCTGATGTTTTACACTAATAAAGCTGACACTCTGTCACCCCCCATTAAGTGAGGAATTCAAACAACTAATTCAAACAACCTCAAATTTTTGAGGTGCACTTGTCTGCCCAAGTGATTTTAAGCACAGTTAAAATTATATGGATAATTTCCTATAAAATGAATATGTCTCATACATTTCTGTAAATTTTTAATTTGAAAACTTCAGATAGGACAACAATAACTCACTGGGTGTTTCTTTCTGTGACCACTGTAAGAAAGCAGCAAGAATGCTGAAGAATAGTACATAAGATCATGTGTTTGAATTGACATTAAGATACTGAAATTTTTATGATACCTTGTTTGATATTTTCTGGAGAGGCCTGGCATGGCCTCATGCAATAAAGGGCAGCACAGAATCAAACATAAAACATTGTTTCTAAACAAACAACAGACATGGGAAACTGGGAAAAATGAAGGAATATATTGTTAAGCTTTTAGTAAGGTTTGTATCAGAGTTCCTGGAGGCAGCTCTTATTTTTGTCTGATAGAATGTTCCAGAAAAGTGAAAAAATCCTTCAGAGGAAGGAACATTAAGAGAAAATCTATGAAATAGTGCTTTTAGCATACCAAAAAAGATTGTTCAAACAAACAAACATAAAAACAAAGGCACATTCTGAGATAATCTGGATGTATAATAATATAACATTTTAAAAGTAAATTTTAATAAAATTGCTGACAAGAAAACTCTATCTCTTGAGCCAGTGAATAACCAACCAAACCAATACAACTCAGGAAGAAAGGGGGAAACAGACTAGAGACTTTGCTGATAGAGGGGTATAATTTTTTTGTTTTTACTACGTAAGCATGAACTGAGGCTTAAACTTCCTTCACAGTAGGGCAGAATTCAGAAGCTCCATCCTCTGGGATCAGATGTGGAGGGAGAATTGACTGGAGTACACAGAGCAAAAGACAACACCAAAATATGGGCAATGCAGAGAGATTCATGGGAAATCAGGATGTTGAGGCAATGGTCTTGGAAACTACTATATTTGTGAGCAAACAACTCTAAGCTCATAGTTACTAGAGAAGGGATGCCTTATTCCCACCCGCACTTAGTTCTACAGTAAAGTAAATTCAGCTGGGTTTTTGGAAATCCTCTAAGCTGGCACACATGATCATATTATCATGGGACTGGCGAACTACTTACAATGTTTCAGAATGCCAAGAGGGCCATTTTTGTGAAATGCTTTAGGAAAAAGAAAAATGAAAAGAAAAAGAAAAAAAAACATGAGAGGCTGTCCATTTGGGAATTAATTTTCAGGCCTGAAATCAAACAAACTCTGATTTTTCTTCAAAGTGAATACCCATCACCAGCTTCCCCAGAAACCTCAGCAGCACCTGGGAAAGTCCAGATTGACCCAGTATTGTGTAAAGAGCTCACAAATGTGTTTTAATGAGGTTTTGTTATTTGCTGTGGGGAAAGAGCTTGATTTTTATTGAAAAAAAAAACGAACAGATTTATTTTTACAGTTTTTAAAGAACAATTTGTGGGCAGTCTTTCAGTTACAAAACCTATAAAAATATGATTCTGCATTTGGGAAAGAAACTTTCAAACATATTTGAAGTCTTAGTACTATGAATTCAAGTAAGAATACCAAAAAGAGTGTTCTCAAATAGAACATTTCAGCTTTGATAGACAGAATATGAAGCTCCAAACTTATCAAGTTGATGAGATTTGGTGTTAAAATGGAAATGACTGATCTGTTAAAGATTTGATAAAAATGTTCATTTCAGAATGCCTCTTCCAACTAAGTGTGACCTAAGCTATGCAAACATACAAAAATATGTTCACGATTCTTACTTTGCTTCTAAACTTACTCTAAAAAATTGCTTTCAGAAAATGACTATATTTTTCAAAGCTGAAGCTTGTCTTTAGATAATTAAAAGTTTTAGGCTAGCTTCTAACTTTAGAAGCTAATTTATAGCTATCAAAATATTTTTCTCTAAAAAAAGTGAGGGGGCGTCCCACCTTCCGAACAATGGTAAGGCCACTGATCATGGAGATGTTTCATGGTTGGCATGTAAACAGAGTGTGTCTTCAGTTGTAAAGTGCCTCTATAACATGACATGCATTTTCAGTCCTGTGTTTGAAAGAATTAATGAATAGCCCAAGAGGACTCATTATTATATGGGGCAGTTTATTCAATTCTAATGAGACCTGTGCCCATCCTGTCATTCCTAATCCTAATCCTTAAGGTATCTGGGCCAGTTTTAGCACATTGTTAGGTAGCACACTTAAGCACCTCCCCCATGAACACACCACACACACACACACACACACACACATACACACACACACAAATTCCTTTAACAATCATCCAAGATTGTCAATAATGTTTACAGAATAGTAGCCCTGACATTGCTAATGAAATGGTCCTCCTGAACATTGAAATTCTGTGAACTTCTGATTTTGTCTCCTGCCTTAAGGGGCTAAGAAACTAGTAGAGAGATGGGATCCTGCATAAATAATTATAATACTTTACTAAATGATTTATTTCAACCCTCGAAGGTCACAGAACATATTTGTGAGCAATTATAAGGGACTTGAGAAGTCATGAAGAATTGCATGATACATTAGTTAAAACACTAGAAAGGTTTTCCAGGATGACCAGTTCTAACAAGATGGTGACTAAGAGGTGCTCAGAATAGAGATGTTAAGACATATCATTTCTTGTGAATTTTAATTCAGTGTTTGGTAAGGGTGGAGGCAGATGAAAGTGAAGTGTTAGTGGAGAGTCTCCACTAGAGCCTTTGGAATCATTTAAGCCACATCAGGATCTACAATGTTTGAACAGACATGGTGGCTGTTTTGCTTTCACACCCAAGTTCAGCTGTCAATTTGCTTTTGAATAAGTTCTAACTCATATCACACAACCTTGTTTGGTTAACATTGCATTTTTATAATCACCAATCAACAATATTTAGACACTATCTAAACTGTGTTTCCACTAAGCTCTCTGATTCCTGACCTTGCAAATACAGTAAAACTGTGACCAACAACTAAATAGCCCACCTAGAGCTCCATTTGCATGTAGAGGTCCACCCACCAAATTCCCACTTTGTCTCTTCTTACATGTGCTCACCTTCCATTTGAAAATATCCTTATATATACTTATAGCTTAAGTATTAGGACATAAGATAACCTCTCTTACCATATTTTATTTAGGTAGTAAAAGGATAAGAAATTTGAGAATATTGTCTAAATAATGTATGCATGAACACAGGTCAATTTACATCAAGGAAAACTATGACTACTAAACCTAGCTTTTTTTTTTTTTTTTTTTCTGAGAACATACATAGCCATAACTACTATTTAAAGTACTTTACGCAGTCAAGGTTTTTTGGTTAGTACATGTATTTCAGCCCTGAAGCATGTAGACTAGTAATGGTTGCTAATACATCGTTTTACTTTTCTGTTTACCTTTATCACATAATTTGGCACATAATTGTGCCAAACTCATCATTGCCTAACCCATGTATAAGGTCTATTACTGATCCCTTAGCTGCTGTGTCCATAAACCTCTTAAAATCAAAAAGAGAGACAAGGTGTGAGATTCGATGAGATGCATTTTCCCTGCCTCTCTCTCTCAAGTATAGCTGCAGCTAGCTCTGCACTATAGATAGTCCTTTGTTTACAGAGCACAAATATATGTGTCCCTTACTCATTTTACAATGAATATCTGTGGACATTTTCCTCGCCAGTTCTGTAGCTATATCCTTTATGTGTCAGTAACTATCAACTGTGCTTAGGCTGCTAATGGTGTGTCTATGGCCATCTCTCAGCCCATATAAAAGAGCCACACATGCACTATCTATCTCAAAGCTCAGTGATTGAATATTTATTTTTCTTTCTTTGGCAAGTCATAGAGGACTCTCCAAATGATGTGTATGTGACTACAGAGAGGGAAAGAGGAACAAGGCCATGGTGGGAACATACATGAACATGCAGATAACTTCTAATTTCAGGTCACAGCCTTACCTGTTAGTGGATCAAACCAAAACTACAGGTCTTTCATGGAAAGCCTCAGCTCTTCCCCTTTCCATGCTTAGTTTTCTCTCATATCCAGTGTTCGTGAAGAATCATTTCTCCTGATAAAGGAGAATAACATCTACATAATAGGGATTATATTATGTTAAAGCCTACACACCAGCATGATGATTCACATATAGAAACCAGTCAAAGTTTTCAGATATTATTTACTGTCATAGATAGCTCATGCTCAGCTGTACCTGCTGAGAAAGGCAAGGGTGAGATCTCAAGACCTTTAGTGCATTGTACTGGGTTACAGAGAGTGAAACAACCTTGCATGAAGTCTAACAAGTTTTAACTTTTTGAGAAAATTTAACTATACAGATTCATTGTGCATGATTGTCACACAAGATCAAAATAAATGAAAAATAAAAGAAAGCATACCCATAAAACCATTTAATGGCAACTCAGAAAACAAGATCACTGCATTTGCACATTCATATCAAATAACAATGGTGCACATGGTGAAGCTTGCCTCTGCTGATCAGTTCCATCAAAATCCCTCCAATTCTGGCATTCGGGGCCCAAGCCTCAGGTCTATTCTTTCTACAATCTCATAAGGTATACTTGGGAATCTGGCAAGCACTGTGCAAGGTTCATAATCCTCCAATATTTTTCTGTTAGAGGTGAATGACAGCGTAAGACGTGTAAAGGAGTTAAACCCATATCTTGTGTTTACTGGTCTAGGAGCAGGGCCTGAAGCAAAGAACATGTACAAATGATTTAAAAAAAAAACAAAAACAAAAATAAGCAAAAATGTGACCTAGGAAGGTGCATTGTGAATGAGTTAAAGCAGAAAGGAAAAGGAGCTACTTACATAAATAATGTTGTATCAGGAGAAGTCTCTCTTTGGAAGACACCAAGGGACCTATTGCCATGAATGAGCTCATAATCACCTTCTATACAAAGCTGACACTGTATTGATTAGCCACTGTTTTCAGTCTGCTAGGAGAAGTACACTCCTTCTCATGTAAGTAGCTGATGAGAAACCACCTATAAGCTGTGAACTCTTAGCAACCAATGCAATTATCAGGCAGAGAATAGAAAAGCCAGCCTGAAAAGGGGGCTTGGATGCACAAAATGCCTATCACAGACAATAACACAAAAGAAAGAAATAGCAAGCAAAACGACAAACCTACACAGACTGAAGGAAAGAATATAGAGAAAAAGAAAAGAGCATGCAAGTACCTAATCTTGAAAGAAATGCCAACTATGCTTTGTGAGCACACTCTTAGGACTTGAGAAGTAAAAGCAGGAAGATTGGGAGTTCAGTGCCCATGTTAGCAGCACAGTGAGGTTGAAGCCAGGCCAGGCTACACTATCCCTGTTTCAAAACACTGAGAAAGACAGAGAGATGATGATAGATAGATGAGAGAGAGAGAGAGAGAGAGAGAGAGAGAGAGAGAGAGAGATGCATGCAGAGAGATATAGATACATAGATTTATAGATACATAGATAGATGTATAGATAAATAGATGATATGATAGGTCAAGATGCACACTACTTACCTTGCTCAGGAGACATTTCTGCTAGTCTACGAGACCGTGAAAACTTACAATAATTGCTTAAAGAGCATCTAATATAGATGGTTAAGTTTCTCTACAACAAAATGATTATATTCATCAACTATTCTATAACCCTGGAAGGATAGAGATGCATGTGTGTATAATATGAAGTGTACATACTTATATGTTACTATAGGCTGTATATTAATAAGTGAGTTGGAAAGGAGATGGGAACAATAGACCTCTTATTGTAAGATTTATTGAAGATAAAATATTAAATGTCAAACAATATTTTGGGGAGTTTCTCAGTGGTAGAATGTTTACCTAACATTTAAAGGATCTGAATTTGACTCCTACATGTAGGCCTTTTGAAAAATTTTCTTATTTTATTATATTTATTAATTGGAGTATGTACATGTGCACACATACATATGTGTATAATGCATGTATGCAAGTGTGCCAAGAATCACATGAGGCAGTCGGGGGATGTCTTGTGGGAGCTGGTTCTTGAATTCTACCATTTGGATCTTTAGGTTAGAACTTAGGTCATCAGGAGTGGTAGAAAGTACCTTAGTCTGTTGAGCCAAATCCTTGGCCAAAGAATTTTCTCATTTTAGTTATATGTTTCAACTATTTAAAATGTCTCAAATATTTTGAGGGAGAAATAGCTATGGCAGCATCCCCTATGAGATATGCTACCAGGAAAATAATGAACAGATGGCTTATCAAAGCTCAGTTTAAATTAAATTCTGCATGGGTGAACTTTTAGGTAATGATTAGAAAAGCCATAACAAATTAATATTGGAGAAAGCTCCAGCAGTACTTCTAAATCAGGGAACATCAAGACTGAGGGTATAGGTTTTAAAGGGAAATGGGCCTTTTCTCCCTCTTCCCAAGTAAAAGATGATCCATGTGAAGTCGTGGTTTGTATATAGTGGTGAATGTCTCAAGTTGTACTTATGTACATTTGATGTAAATAGATTTCACCACTAAAGACTTTAGCCATGCATCATTGTAAGGAAGGTAAATTAATGTTACTATGGGAATTTTAGCTTTGCAATTTCCAGTCTATTGAGTCCTAAACATCTCAGCCTTAACGAGTTAGTACCACATCAGAATGACCACAAATCATAGATACATGTCTTTGCTCAACATGATTTTTAAATGTTTTAGGGTGTAGTATTTGACCTTCTCTTAAAAATGTTGCAAAGGAAGAAAACAAAAAAGCATGAAAAATGAGGATCTGCTCTGTGATTAGTGGCAGACCTCTCTTATTAGACTGGAGGATGAGAATGTAGAAAGGAAGTCACCCCCAGGGATGACAGAAGGTAGAGAGAGTCAGAAGTGATGATTCTTACACGTGCAATGTGTATAAAAGCCTCACACCCCAGGGATAACACCCAAAAGATCCAGCTTGATGATGAACAGCTGAAGGTAAGAGACATGTAACTTTATGTCCAATAAACTTTCAGTAACAAATCAAAATCACCTGTGTAGATATGTGTATGGTCAACAAGATGGTAGCCGGGGTGAGCTCTCATGCCCATGACTGTTATATATGCATTTTCCCATTTAACTAAAACTACCTTATTATGGCTTGGTTGGGATAAACAGAGACACAGCACAGGGACTTCCTCTTGTGTTCAAATGCTGACGGTTGTTTAGATGAGAAAAAGTGTTGGGGGGATTTTGTTGCCATGATTTTGTTGTACTTATGAGACAGCTCATAGAGTATCATCTTTGGAGGCTTTACATCTAAAGAGAAACAATGCTTTAGTAATGAAGGCTTATAAGCCTTTACCTTCATGCTAATCAGGGATTGGGAATGGGGTTAGAACAGATGTCCTTGAGGATAATGCAATGGGGCTCTTGGCTTTCACTTGGCCAGCTTTGACATCTGTAAACATGCCTTTCCCTTACCAGCACTGCACATTCAAGAACAATGTAGACTTTCTCTGTTTTTTCTTAATCATAATTCAAATTATGAGAAATTTGTATTAATGTCTTAAATCAGGAACATGAGGGTGTGACCAATGATGTTGATGTTTATCTTTTAAAAAACATATTAAATCTTAAATGTATTTGTAATCATACTTTTTATAACTTTTTTTCTACTTTCTACTCAACAGATTTATGGGTATTTTTTGAAATGTTAATATAAAATCAAAACAAGTGTGTTTCTTGGTTGTGTATGTGTTTATGACTAGATGATGCATATTTATGTAAAATCTCTTTTTGTATGCATGAGAGTTTTGTGTGTTTGTGTGCATATGCTATACTTATGATGTATATGTTTGTGTGTTTTGTTTATCTATTTCATGTTTATATACATAGGATTGTCTATACCATGTGTGTTTGTGTGGTGTGTGTGTGTGTATGTGTGTATGTTATAGTCTGCCATGAATGCTTCTGTGTATATGATATGTCTATGTTTTATATGTTTTTGTATTTATGGTGTGTCTATGACATGTATGTTTGTATCTATATGGTGTTTCAAAGTCATGTGTGTTTATGTGTATCTGGTATATCTATGTCATCTGTATTTATGTGCATACATTGTGTCTGTCATATGTGCTTGTGTGCTTATGGTCTATGTTTCTGTGTCTATGTCATGTGTATTTGTGTATCTGATGTATCTATGCCACGTGCATCTGTGTGCATATGCAATATCTATTTCATTGTACTTGTATTTCTAGTGTGCTTATATATCATGTTTATTTGTTTGTATGTCTATGTCATGTATGTTTATGTATATATGCTGTGTCTATGCCATGAGTGTTTATGGGCATATGTTGTATTTATGCCATGTGTGTTTGTGTGTATATGGTATATTTAAGTCATGCCTATTTGTGTGTATACGATATATCTATGTTTTGTGTGTTTGTGTGTCTGGTGTACCTGTATCATGTGTGTTTGTATATAGCATATTTATGCCATGAAAATTTAAGTGTATATGATATGTTTATGCCATATGTGTTTGTGTGTCTTATGTATCTATATCATGTCTGTTTGTATGTCTGTTGTGCCTACATTACGTGTGTTTATGTTTATTGTATGTATTCCAATTAATGAAATGGAATTTAAATGCTGGTGAAATTTTATAAAACACCTAAGGAATCTTAGCATCTACTCCTTTTGTTGACTTGCTGTTCTAGCACAGGGTAATGTGTTCTGGCCTTTCTGCCTCTGGGCTTCCTTTCCTCCGTTCATCTTTATTTACTTTTGTTTCTGTGTCAGTTTCCCCTAGTATCTTTTTTCACACAACAGGTATGGCTTGTCTGCACTTTGTTATAGTTGTTTTCATACATATATTTTCTACTATATTTAAATACTGAGAACAATGAGAATGGTTTTCCCCATTCTTTTTAAAGCTATCTCAATAATTGGGCAATGTTTAATTAATGTTGGCTGATTTCTGTAGAACAGAAGGCAAAGCATGGCATAAATGATTGCATGTGCTGAACACCACAGTAGCAGAAACCAGGCTGAGCATCTGCTGAGAGGAATAAGTTACAGGCAATCAGGACTCTGCCATTTATGAAAGAAGAGAAAGCATACAAAAGCAAAGGAAGTTTTATTTCTGTTTTTTTTTTTTTTTTTTAAGAAATCTCCAGACTGATTTCCAAAGTGGAGTGGCTGGAAGAGTCTACACTCCCATGAACAGTGTAAGACATTCCCCTCCCCACATCCACACCAGCATTCCTCATTGTTCGTAATCTTGATGAGGGCAATTCTGACTGGAGTAAGGTAGTCTCTCAAAGTGACTTAATCTGCATTTAGTACTTCCTAAAGTATTTACTCCCCATTGACATTTCTCTTTTTAAGAAATAGTTATGGAGTTTGTTTCTAGTTTGGTTGTTTCCTTAATATTTAGTAATCTGAGTTCTTTGTGTTTTCGAGACACCAATCCTTTGCCAGATGTGTAGCAATCAAAAACTTACCCTATTCTGTGGGCCATTGATTCACTGGATTGACAAGTTCCTTTGCTAAACACAGCTTTGTTGTTTCATGGTAGAGGTTAGTAGACCATTCTTAAGATGAAAGTAGAGAGAGGTAATACCAGTGATAGATAATGTAGGTGTTAGTGGAAGGGACCTGGAGGATAAAGGGGCAGAGGGAGAAGTACCCAAAAGGAAGGTTGCAGAAAAACACTTTGGAAAACCTAGTTAGTATATCCTCACTCAATTAAAATGTAACAATAGCAATATCAGTACAGATGCTAACTCAGAAGGGAGAACTCTCACTTAGTCCACTCTAAACAAAGAACTTTAGAAAACAAATGAATGTTGAGAGACAGAGAATTTGTCTTTGTCAGGGATGAAACCCCTAATTGCTTATCCCATAAAAAACTACTCAACTCTGACATCATATACACAGAAACAACAAAACCAGACTCAGGGGTGTGTTTGGGATACATGTTTTCTGCATGTGTGTGAGTATGTGTACATGTGTGTGAGTATATGCATGTGTGATTTTGTGTGTGTGTGTGCAACAATAATCAAAGGAAAAAGGACATATGACATCAATCTGAGAGGGCGGAAATGGGCATGGGAAAGGAAGGGAAGGAAAGGGATGAAGAATTATATTTCTATTTAATAACATACATTTTAATTTAAAAACACAGAAGGCCCCGGTTAAACCCAATGAGTAACAAAGCAAACAGGCATGAATATGAGAAAGAAGAGTGTAGGGAAAAGAGGTTGTGCAGGGGTGAGGCTGAGTCATTGGATCGTTAGCTCTAACAATTCATCAGATCCAATCGATCATTAGAATGCATTCTACACATGTGTCAAACTGGCAGAGAACAAACTTAATAATAAAGGAATAGGAGAAAGACACAAGGAACTACTGTCTATTCCACTGGTTTTTCAGACAGCAAGTAGACATCCATTCTCTTGGTACACCGATGCTCTCCATGGATTTTGGATGACATCCTTGAAGGATGTCAGTCAGTCTGTTTCTTGATATAGGTTGACATTAAATTTCAACATGATGCCGATGATGAAAATGATAATTTATAAAATAAGTTATTGTTATTTTGTGATTAGGGTATATTTGACTATAAAATTTAACATTTATTTATTCTATTTGGACAAAGTAGATGTTAAAATCCCTTTAATGGTTATAAGCATTAGTTGAATTTTAAAATCCATTATCATTTACTGGAATGCACACCATTCACATAAACTCACATCATATAACCACACTGTGTACACAAACAGTTTTTTCACATAACAAATATGTATTACACACAAACAAACACATCATAAAATATATACACACATCACATAAATACACCATATACCATACAAACAAAAATTCACTTACATACATAAACACACATTACACACAGGCACATATCATGTAAACACATCATACCCACACAAATACATAGAGAATAGCAGCATATATAGCATATACATTATACCAAAACACGGATATTAGATACAAATATTTTTATCTCCAAAGATGTCACTGTATAAATTTGAACTCTGCAGTTCAGTATTTGTCACAGCAAACCAGGCTGACATAAACTGATATAGACTGATCAACATATGGTCTCTGAGGTCAAGTCAAACCAGAATTTATACTTCTACAATGTCCAATAATTATCCAAGAAGTTATAGAAAGTAATAATAATAATAATAATAATAATAATAATAATAATAATAATAAAAACAAGGAAGATCTACCAGTCCCCTAATGGAACTATAGATCTCAATGACAGACTGTCTGCATTACTCTAAAATGTGAGGAATTTTAGTGCAGCAGATGACTACAACATCTGCTGACTCAAAGTTTAAGCTTAGATTTAAGCCTCCTTAAGGTACAAACTCTACACTTGCTTCTGTTTCAAAATGATTAGAAAACACATAAGCGCCATAACCAAGTTAAAAACTTATGGCTTAGGCTATGAGTAATTCTGATGCTAATATACAAGCATGTAACGGAAACACTAACTAATGGATGGTGGGGACCCATTTCTCGATATTGAAATAGCAACTTTCCATGAAATCAGTAAGAAATAAATATGATTCCTGTAATTACAGATTAGCAATTACAATACACACACACGATTTCTTTGTTATATCAACTCAGAAAGTCTAAACTAAGCTAATTATATTTAAGTATTGATGACCACATCTTGCATCCAGAACCAAATTCTCAATTTGGATATTCTCACTAGGAGTTGTTAACTGAAATTTCTTTGTTTTCCTGTTAATGTTTATGTACCATATATTTTGATCATGATTTTTCCTCCCCCAACTCTTTCTAGAAAGTTCCTACCTCCTTACCTGCCCAAATTTCCATTTTCTTTCTCAAAAAAGAAACATAATGAACAAACAGCACCCAAAAAATTGCCAAGAAAGAAAAATGAAAATCAGAACAAAACCAGGCAAAATGACAGTAAGATAAAAGAATAACAAAACAAAGCAAAATGTTACACAAAGTCCTCTAAAATACTACTGAGTACTTTGGTAATTACTTCTGGGAATGAGACCTGCCCTAGAGAGTGTTTGAAATACCTACCGATACTCAACTGGAGAAAACTGATTTTCCCTTGTTAGTGGGTATCTATTGCAGATAGCTTCAAGACTAGAACTGGATGGAGTCCCAGCTCCACTTCTCCTCCAGTTCTGGACTCTGTCTATCTTAAAACTGTGCATATCTTGTGCTGCCACAGTCTTGTGAGCTGTATGTGCATCAGTCCTGTTATGTCTAGAAAACATAACATTTCCTTGAGGCCATTCACAGGAGCACCTTTGGCTCCTAAGATCTCCCTTTCTCCTAGCCTTCATAGCTCCCTGTGACCTGAGGGAAGGGTTTGATGAAGAAACCTTATCTAGATGCTTTGGGGTCTCTCATCACTCTCTGAACTTTTTCCAGCTATGAGGTCTCTGTGTGATAAAGATGTGGATTTCCTGGGCGTGACACTGGAAGTGTGTTACGAGCTACATAAGGTGCAGTGTATTTTTGATCTAGTCTGTACCTTCAGTAAGTAACATGTGAGAACTTTGCTACACTGACTTTACCATGTTCTGGATTTTCTCAGAGGGACCCCAGCAAAAGCTTCCACACTGTGGACACGGTGAGGCCATTACAGGGATTTTTATTTACTGTCGGTACCAAGATACAATTTGACAACTGTCTTCCTTGAGAACATACCTAGGAGGGTCCTTCTTAACCATCTTCAGATGTGAAGGAACATCTGTGACTCAGAAAAGGACTCCACATCCAGAAGTAAAGAGAAAACGTGAGGCATATAAACAGGCAATTTCTCTGGTAGACTTCTCAAGGCAATGAGAGACAGAGTGTGTGCTGACTGTAACTACTCTGCAGTCATCTTAGTCTTTCCAGTCTAATCTCCAGATGACAGCCTGTGGAATGTTGGCTATGACCTCATTCTGTAGTTATGTTTCATGCCTTGATTCATTAAAAGAGTGCCAGATTGGCCTTTCATTTATCTGGGAAGTGTCCTGGAGCTTGTAGATTCTGCTCTAATATCTGTCAAAGATCAGGAGCAGTCCTGTTTCCCAAAGCTCTCACCCATGTAACTGTCTCTGCCATGAGCCCTTGCTGTTGCTAGCATTGTTAATTTCTGCTTTTTCACCCACTGTGTACAGCACGGGCTACCACAAGTTCATTTCCTTCCCATTCTGACCATTTTCTTTATGTTCGCACTTTGTTTGCATGATACCCACAGGCTGACAGAGCTCCCAGTGTTAACTGATATGTTAACTCCTCAACTCCAGAGGAAGAGTTAAACTAGAGATATTAAGTCTGTAAGGAAATAG
>JADRCH010000235.1:2815029-2838818 GCA_019843965.1 Rhynchomys soricoides
TTCCTCTGGATAGGACAATCTATAGACATGGCTCAAATGTTAGTTTTGCAAAAATATCTAAATGAAAGCATCAGGAGATATAAATTCTGGTTTGAGTGATCATCATACATATATACAGCTTGATAATAAAAGTGGCCATGAGCATACCAAACCCTGGAGAAACTGTCAGTAAATTGCAATGTGAACTAAAGTTTTAATGAAATTAATGACTACCCAAAGCTGTAGGAAGGCTGACATTACCCTCTTCTCTTTTCCCCTGCTGGCATTGGCACAGCTGTTTTTCACATGTAATCTAGATTGTGAGAAAAGGAAGCCTAAAAAGTGGGCTGTGTGATGGAGTTTTCATTTAGCTCATGTGTCCTTCATGAAAGCCACATGAATATATTAATGATCAAGTGGACAGTTAAGCATGTGCTCTACCACAAAGGAGGATTATAGAGCCTTGAAAACTTGCTATAAAGAAAGGCTGTGAATTAGAAGAAATATATCACCTGGGGATTATAACATCACCAGCCGTCTACGGTACAGACTGGAGACACGAGAAGAAACTCTGGAAAGGTTTCTACACACTCACACTGATAGCACCACTGTGACAAACTCTGATGCAGGATGACTTGAGGAGGAAAAATGTCATGACAGGGAGGAACTATACCAGGCAATGTTTTAAATTGTGGGAAACAAGGCATTCATATCCCAAAACACTTAAATAAGTGTTGTGTGAAAAATAGATGTCTGTCCACCTCATCAGTAGAGCCCCTAACTAGCGTGACACTCAACAACCATCTTGTAAAATACTGTATTTAGGGTGTCTTCAGATGAGTGACCAATCAATAGTGTACCCTACTACTATTTTCAATCCACCACACAAACCATCTGCTGGGAAATCGCTCACTCTTATTGCTTTCTTAATAATAGTATTAACATATGGCCATGATATAAATTTGAAAGTAAAATACAAAATAATGCAATCACAAAGATAAAAATCTACTTTAATAAGTTTCTTAAGTTGATTTTACCTCTTCTGACTTCACCTCTTCAGCTCTTGTTTGTTTGTTTTTTTTGTTGTTGTTGTTTTTGTTTTTTTGAGACAGCATTTCTCTGTGTAGCCCTGACTGTCCTGGAACTCACTCTGTAGACCAAGCTGGCCTCAAACTCAGAAATCTGCCTACCTCTGCTTCCCAAGTGCTGGGGTTAAAGGCGTGCGCCACCACTGCCTGGCACCTCTTCAGCTCTTAAGCATTGAGTCATCTTTTCAGGCCTTAAATTAAAAATAAATTTAAAAAAATGTTTTAAAATAATAAAAAATTAAAAGAATTGGGTATGGCAAAAAACATTATTATGAAAATAACTCTTACATTCAAAGAGAGTAGAACTCTTGCTGGATCTTAAAGAGAAGTCAATAATATAGCTTGAGGTCAATTAAGACTTAAAGTTGCTATCCTACTGTGTAGTTGGCCTGCTTCTTTATTGCTATCCTACTGTGTAGTTGGCCTGCTTCTTCACTGACCTGCCTTTAAGGGAAAGATGTAACAGCCAACTTCACTTGCCTTGGAATTCCTATGCAATCAACGTTTATAACCTAAGCTAATGGATAGCTGTACCTTACATTATATCCTCTTCCATGCCCCTGATCCAAAAGTAATGCATATGTTTATGTAACCATGATGTAGTGCTCTTTTGCTTAAAGCAACCAATAGTTTGAAATGCAGCATTATAAAACAAATACCCACCAAGAGTGTTGGAGACAGCATGGAGAAAGATTGACAAATGCATTTGCAGTACTGTTTGTTATCTGGATCAGTTTGGAGTCAGTTAGAGAAAATAAGTTTCAATCCCTCATAAAACTCTGACAAATATTTCCATTGAATATTCTACTCCTTCCTCTGTGCTGTTCAGCTGTTCAGTGAACACAGAGCAAAGGTGTTTGTTAGGGACACACACACACACACACACAGGAAAACAGATTCATAAGACAGCATCCTCCAACCAGTGTCATGATTAAAGCAAGAGAAAAGAAGCAAATACAGGTGATGGGCATTTCAATTCTACTAAATAAAACCAACAACTATTTAATGCTTTATTCAAAAACACTTAAACAAGATTAGGCTACAAATTCCGAGCCATGGCTGCAAATGGCACTGTGAATTAATGCAAAGTTAATTTAAATTTAGATAACCACACCATGGACTGTGGATTGTACCTGAAACACAGTCATAACTTGAACCGTGAGACTGCAGAGCAAAGTGAAGCAGCTAGTGCAAGCTGTGTGTAAGTGGAAGACCCTCTGCTAGGTAAGGGTATGAAGGCTTCATGCCCTTTACATTGATGTCTCTATTGCTTTGGTGAGGAGTCATGATGTGCCCATGACTACAAGGGAAGCAGATAGCCCTTATATTGGTTATCTGCCACTATGACAAATACCTAAGATAATCAGCTCACAAAGAAAAACAGCTTACTTGGGCTCACAATTGTAAGGATTCTAGCTCATTGTATACAGACCATGAATATGTATCTTTAGGCTTCAGTAGGGGTGCTGAATAGGAGTAGTAGGGAATAAATCACAGTCATGCTCCTTATGAACCATCAGAAAGAGAAACAAAAGAATAAACTGGGGTCTTATTGTCCCCCCTTAAGGATACATCTCCAGTAGTCAAAGATCCTCCTACCAAGCATGGTCTCTTAAAGTCCCCACTCACACTTGGGAACTTTTCCTAGCTGGTCATCAAGTCTTTCACATATAGGAATCTGGTAGTCACTATAACTCCAGCTACAGCACCAGACCATCTACTACATCACCTAGTCTAACTCTCCATGGGCCTCGTCATTTAACCAAGCTGGTGGGTCAACTGGATCAGTATTTCACTGAACTGGGAATCACTGCCTTGCCTAGCTTGCTCAGCTTGCCTAATGTCACTTGTATGTTTTCAGGACTGACCGTTTGGTATTGGATAACCAATCGGTGAGCTCTTCCCTGGGGAAGACTATTTATCCTGTATTCCTTAGTTGTCTGTAGTTCCTTATGTAGAGTTGAGGCCCCACGGTCTTCCCTCAGTCCACTTCAGCATGTCTATTGGTGTCCTTTTCAGCTCACATTCGAGAAAGCATGTTGGTGAGATTTTATGGGTGTAGTTTCTGACATCTAGAATATACGATCTCACAGAAAGCTTCCTTTTCCTCTGACTCTTACAGTCTTTCTGTCCCTTCTTCCAAAATGATTCCTGAGTTTAAGGTGCAGGAGATGTTTTCTAGATATAACCATTGGGACTAGCTGCCACAAAAACTTCATAGCAAAAGAAAGAGCTCACAATCTCCTGTGTTATAAAATATGTCACTTACGCTTCCTTGAGAAGCTTTGCTAAACAATGCGTGTTGATACATTCATATGTAGAAAGTATGTGTGTGTGTAAAATGTTGCTGACTTACAGAGTTCATTCTTACATAATGCAAATTATTACCACATAAGAAGAAATAAGCAGCATTGAGCATAGAGAACAATATGTTCCAACTGCAAAATCATTTTAACCTTTCCTAAAATTATCTTAAATTGCTAGTGATTAAACTCAATTTGACATACAATCTTGATCTAACCTAGTTTCTTCTTAGAATTATTTTTGAGACCATTATTATAAAATGATCTTTTTGTGTGTAAATTCAAGAAATCGGGTATAAATACTGTGTGCTCTCCGAATTACTCTTTTCTCTATTACCTCCTAATATGAAACAGTACTAAAAATAACTGGATAATAACCAATAACTAGACACCATGTTTAAAATGGCAAAGCAGAAGAGAAAAAAGGTATAGGATTTAGGTTCATGGAAGATAAAACAAATATTTGTTTCTTCTTCTCAGGAAATGTATGGTTTGTTTAACAACACAAAATCTCTCCAAAACTTTCTATTATAAAGAGATACAGAAAAACACTTCACAGAAATGAAGAAAGCTCTATAAGAGCATTGCATGGGAGGATATTCCCTGACAATTTAAGAGCATCACTATATCTGGTGAAGACTCAACAGGTGGGTGAGCAGACAGGGTCCAGGTGTGCTTCTGGAAACCATCTGTGGATCCTTACTAAATGAGAACATCTGTCAACACTAGAGAATACTGCCTGTAAAGTGGTGGTGGTTTGAATGAAAATGTCCCCAGTAGGCTCCAGTGTTTGAATACTCAGTCCCTAGTTGGTGATGCTATTTGGGGAGCTTTAGGAGATTTGGCTTTGCTGGAGGTGGCTTGTCACTAAGGGCTGGTTTTGAGACTTCAAAAGGCTCCTGCCGTTCCCAGTGCATTTGTGTCTGGAAGTGTGAACCCTCAGCTTGTGTTGGACACACCGTGTCTGTTGCTTGTGGATATGGTTCCCCATCCTGAGTCTCATTCCTCTGGGACTGTAAGACAAATAAGCTCTTCCTCTGGTAAGTTGTCTTGGTTATGGCGTTTTGTCACATCAGTAGCAAATTAATTAATATAGGCAGGAATATCAAACATGGAGATTCTAGAGCTCAGTGCTGTCTATCAATCTTGGAGATGGTGGAGTGTGGTGGCTTCCATCAAGCATGGAGAAGGTGGAGTTAGGCAGCCTCTGTCAAGCATGGGGAGGTAGACTGGTGGCATTCACCTACCATGGCTTCTGTCTGCAACCACTACTTCACAGCTCAGATTAAAAAGTGCTGCTGAAGGCTCAGAGAACTGACATCACCCTCAACTCTCCAAATGTGGCCTCCACCAGGGAAATAGAAGCCTTGCAAATTACTCTATGCAATGTTGCCTGAAGTTGAAAGAATTATTTCATGCAATGCATTTTCTTGGCATGGAGAGAAATATAATGTGGAAGAAATTTACTAAATTTCAGAAATGTGTACATATTTCTGTTTGGGGGGTTGATGTTTTTAATACTCTTCAAAAGCAAACCATATTTGAACTGGAATTATTTAATGTACATTTCGAGCCATAAATAATTGAGACTAGCTAGCTTTATATTACAATTATGAGAATAAAACTACATTGATTAAATGCTTAACTGCATTTGGACCAAGTTTGATAAAAACTTTCCAAACATTTGTGAAAAGCTTTACAGTCTTCCTCATATGTGAGATTGGTAGTAAAATCTGATACCAGGGCAGGTTTTCAAATCGATTTCAAAAATAATAAGACCCGTCACAGTTCTATTTGAATCATTAACTGTATGTGGCCCCTTCCCGTATTTACTATGGGAAAGAAAGCTTGTGGTTACCAGTGACTTTTCTACTACTAAATGCATTTCTACTAAAACTATGTCTGCCAATTATAAAACATGGTAGGCATCCCTAAAGAATAAATTTAAAGGAAACAGCAGTCTAAGGGCCTGCTTTCTTTTCTTACATTTCTGTTCTCCTGTCCAACCCTACCCTACCCTACCCACCCAACCCTCTCTCTTTTTGTTCTGCTTATTTTCTTGCTTGATCTTGATCTTCTACTTTTGCTCAAATGACTTTTCTCCCCAAAACACCAAAACAAACAAAAATACTTAGTGCAGAATAAGAAAGCAACGGAACTGACTACAGTTAATTCTTGGATTTGGAAATAGCTGGGTAACAGTCAAGTGCTTTCAATACAATGTTTCCTAAACAGACAGAAATTGACAGGGAATCAAGGACAGTGGATATGTTCTACCTGGAGGCACAACTTCAACAAAGGAGTAGATGAGGATCCGGGACCCTGGAAGGAATCCCAAGTGCTCACTGGGTGAACCCTGTAGAAAGAGCTCACGGTACTTATGTCCCTGCTTCCCCTCAGTTCAAAGCTTTCCTCTCTGCCCAGGATAGTTCCTTAGGTTGGATTCCATCTTAACCACCTGTGATTTTCTTGATCCTTGCTTGGAAACAAACCCATTCTTATTTTCACAGCTGGTGAAGTTACCACCAGAGTAAATTGTGAAAGTTATAAAAGCACTCTTCGTGCTCCTTAAATGGGTTTTTAGCAATGATGTTTATACTCAAGGAGAGGAGTGCACAGGTTATAAAAAAATAATAACAGAGGAATAAAAGGCTTTGCCAAGCCATGAGTTCAGGTATAGCTTCCAATTTCCATAATAAAAAGTCAGTTTCTTCCACACAACAGTTTAAACTTGCTCTTGCTACATAAAAATGCTCTCAGTTGCTAGAGCAGGTAGCTCTTCCTAACAAAGGAAACCCAGGTAAAATTACGCAGAATGGATCATTGAGGAAATGAAATCATTGTGTTTTTTCTATACTTTTAAGATTGGCTAGTTTATAGACATGTCTTAATGGGAAAACATTGGTATAGGTACTTGATAATATAGAATATCATACCCTGTATAAGAAAGCATTAATATAAGAGCAAAGGTTACTCTGTGGAAATAAATTAGCCTTAAGAATAACACCAACAGACATTCTCCCCATAGTCAAAATTTCTATGCTGCTATGAAGGGAGGTGTTTAAGTCTAGGTGCTTACTAGCCTCACAAAGTCTAGCAATGCATTATTATAATTTGAGTTAAATAGGCAGTAATTTCTTTCTTTCTTTTTTTTTTCCTTTTTTTTTATTTTCATATTTTATTTACATTTCAAATGTTTCCCCCTTTCCAGATCTCCCCTTTGGAACCTCCCCATTCCCTCTGCCCTCCCCCTGCCTCTATGGGGATATTCTCCAACCCACCTCCCCACCCCAGCCCCACCCACTCTCGTCTTCCCTCCTTGACATTCTCCTATACTGGGGGATCTAACACCCTCAGGCCCAAAGGCCTCTCCTCCCCCTGATGGGTAACAAGACCCTCCTCTGCAGTCCTTGTAGCCAGCACTATGGGTCCCTCCATGTGTATTCTTTAGTTGTTGGATCAATCTCCAAAAGTATGGGGGGTCAGGCCAGTTGCCAGTGTTGCTACCTCCCTGGGGCTGCACACTCCCTCAGCTCCTTCAGTCCTTTCTCCAAGCCCTCCATCTGGGACCTCGCACTCAGTACTACTGTTCCTGCAAAGTGACTCTTGGGTATTTCAAACTTTTAGGCTAATAACCACTTAACAGTGAGTACATACCATGTTCATTCTTTTGTGACTGTGTTACCTGGCTCAGAATGATGTTTTCAAGATCCATCCATTTGTCTATGAATTTCATGAAGTCATTGTTTTTAATAGCTGAGTAGTATTCCATTGTGTAAACGTACAACATTTTCGGTATCCATTCCTCTGTGGAGGGACATCTGGGTTGTTTCCAGCTTCTGGCTATTATAAATATGGCTGCTATGAACATAGTGGAACATGTGTCTTTATTACATGTTGGAGCATCTTCTGGGTATATGCCCAGGAGTGGAATAGCTCGGTCCTCAGGTAGTATTATGTTCATTTTTCTGAGGGTCTGCCAAACTGATTTCCAGAGAGGTTGTATCAACTTGTATTCCCCCCAGCAATGGAGGAGTGTTCCTCTTTCTCCACATCCTCGCCAACATCTGCTGTCACCTGAGTTTTTGATCTTAGCCATTCTGACTGGTGTGAGGTGGAATCTCAGGGTTGTTTTGATTTGCATTTCCCTGATGACTAAGGATGTTGAACATTTCTTTAGGTGCTTCTCGGCCATTCAAGTTTCCTCAGTTGAGAATTCTCTGTTTAGCTCACTTCCCCATTTTTTGATAGGGTTATTTGTATCTCTGGAGTCTAGCTTCTTGAGTTCTTTGTATACATTGTATATTAGCCCTCTATCAGATGTAGGATTGGTAAAGATCTTTCCCAATCTGTAGGTTGCCATTTTGCCCTAATTACAGTGTCCTTTGCCTTACAGAAGCTTTGTAATTTTATGAGGTCCCATCTGTCAATTCTTGACCTTAGAGCACATGCCATTGTTGTTCTTTTCAAGAACATTTCCCCTGTGCCCAAGTGTTTGAGACTCTTCCCTACTTTCTCTTCTATTAGATTCAGTGTATCTGGCTTTATGTGAAGGTCCATGATCCACTTGGACTTGAGCTTTGTGCAGGGAGATAGGAATGGATCAATTCGCAATCTTCTACATGTAGACCGCCAGTTGATCCAGCACCATTTGTTGAAGATGCTGTCTTTTTTCCACTGTATGGTTTTAGCTCCTTTGTGGAAGATCAAGTGACCATATGTGTGTGGATTCATTTCTGGGTCTTCGATTCTATTCCATTGATCAACCTGCCTGTCACTGTACCAATACCATGCAGTTTTTATCACTACTCCTCTGTAGGACAGCTTGAGGTCAGGGAGGCTGATTCCCCCAGAAGACCTTTTATTGTTGAGGATAGTTTTTGCTATCCAGGGTTTTTTGTTATTCCATATGAATTTGAGAATTGCTCTTTCTAGGTCTACAAGGAATTCAGTTGGGATTTTGATGGGGATAGCATTGAATCTGTATATTGCTTTCGGCAGGATGGCCATTTTAACTATGTTAATCCTGCCGATCCATGAGCATGGGAGATCTTTCCATCTTCTGAGGTCTTCTTCGATTTTTCTCTTCAGAGACTTGAAGTTCTTGTCATACAGATCTTTCACTTGTTTGGTTAGAGTCACACCAAGATATTTTGTATTGTTTGTGACTATTGTGAAGGGTTCATTTCCCTAATTTCTTTCTCAGCCTGTTTATCCTTCGAGTAAAGGAAGGCTACTGATTTGCTTGAGTTAATTTTGTATCCAGCCACTTTGCTGAAGCTGTTTATCAGCTGTAGCAGATCTCTGGTGGAGTTTTTCAGGTCACTTAGGAATACCATCGTATCATCTGCAAATAGTGATATTTTGATTTCTTCCTTTCCAATTTGTATTCCTTTGATTTCCTTTTGTTGCCTGATTTTAGTGGGATTGCTTCAAATTTCTCTCCATTTAGTTTGATGTTGGCCACTAGTTTGATGTATATTGCTTTTACTAAGTTTAGGTAAGCTCCTTGGATTCCTGATCTTTCCAAGACTTTTATCATGAAGGGATGTTGAATTTTGTCAAATGCTTTTTCAGCATCTAACGAGATGACCATGAGGTTTTTTTCTTTGAGTTTGTTTATGTAGTGGATTACATTAATGGATTTCCGGATATTGAACCATCCTTGCATCCCTGAAATGAAGCCTACTTGATCATGGTGAATGATTGTCTTGATGTGTTCTTGGATTCGATTTGCAAGAATTTTATTGAGTATTTTTGCATCGATATTCATAAGGGAAATTGGTCTGAAGTTTTCTTTTATTGTTGGGTCTTTGTGGGGCTTTGGTATCAGTGTAACTGTGGCCTCATAGAATGAATTGGGTAGTGTTCCTTCTGTTTCTATTCTATGAAATAGCTTGAAGAGTATTGGTATTAGGTCTTCTTTGAAGGTCTGATAGAATTCTGCACTGAACCCATCTGGTCCTGGGCTTTTTTTGGTTGGGAGACTTTTAATGACTGCTTCTATTTCTTTAGGAGTTATGGGACTGTTTAGATGGTTTATCTGATCCTGATTTAACTTTGGTAAATGGTATCTGTCTAGAAACTTGTCCATTTCCTCCAGATTTTCCAATTTTGTTGCATATAGGATTTTGTAGTAGGATCTGATGATTTTTTTAATTTCCTCAGAGTCTGTTGTTATATCTCCATTTTCATTTCTAATTTTGTTAATTTGGATACTGTCTCTGTGCCCTCTGGTTAGTCTGGCTAAGGGTTTATCTATCTTGTTGATTTTCTCAAAGACCTAGCTCTTGGTTTTGTTGATTCTTTGTATAGTTCTTTTAGTTTCCACTTGGTTGATTTCAGCCCTTAATTTGATTATTTCTTGCCTTCTACTCCTCTTGGGTGTATTAGCTTCTTTTTGTTCTAGAGCTTTCAGATGTGCTGTTAAGCTGTTAGTGTATGCTCTCTTCAGTTTCTTTTTGGAGGCATTCAGAACTATGAGTTTTCCTCTTAACACTGCTTTCATTGTGTCCTGTAGGTTTGGGTAAGTTGTACTTTCATTTTCATTGAATTCTAGGAAGTCTTTAATTTCCTTCTTTATTGCTTCCTTGACCAACTTATTATTAAGCACTGCATTGTTCAGCTTCCATGTGTATGTGGGCTTTCTGTTGTTGTTGTTGCCATTGAAGACCAACCTTAATCTGTGGTGATCTGATAGGAGGCATGGGATTATCTCAATTTTCCTATATCTGTTGAGGTTTGTTTTGTGACCAATTATATGATCAGTTTTGGAGAATGCACCATGAGATGCTGAGAAGAAGGTATATTCTTTTGATGCAGGATGAAATGTTCTGTAGATATCTGTTAAACTCATTTGGTTCATAGCATCTATTAGTTTCACTGTGTCTTTGTTTAGTTTATGTTTCCAAGGTCTGTCCATTGTTGATAGTGGGGTGTTGAAGTCTCCCACTATTATTGTGTGAGGTGCAATGTGTGCTTTGAGCTTTAGTAGAGTTTTTTTTATGAAACTGGGAGCTCTTGCATTCGGGGCATAGATGTTCAGAATTGAGAGTTCTTCTTGGTAGATTTTTCCTTTGATGAGTAAGAAGTGTCCTTCCTCATCCTTTTTGATGAATTTTAGTTGAAAGTCAATTTTATCCGAAATTAGAATGGCTAATCCAGCCTGTTCCTTGGGGCCATTTGCTTGGAAAATTGTTTTCCAGCTCTTTACTCTGAGGTAGTGTTTGTCTTTAATATGGAGGTGCGTTTCCTGGATGCAGCAAAATGCTGGGTCCTGTTTATGGATCCAGTCTGTCAGTCTATGTCTTTTTATTGGGGAGTTGAGACCATTGATGTTAAGAGATATTAAAGAATAGTGATTGTTATTTCCTGTTATTTTTGATGTTGTTTATATTGTTTGTGTGGCTATCTTCCTTTGAGTTTGTTGAAAGATTACTTTCTTTCTTTTTCTTGAGTGTAGCTTCCCTCTTCACGTTGGCATTTCCCATGTATTATTCTTTGTAGGGCTGGGTTTGTGGAAACATACTGTACTAATTTGGATTTGTTGTAGAATATTTTGGTTTCACCCTCTATGATTATTGAGAGTTTTGCTGGGTATAGCAGCCTGGGCTGGCATTTGTGTTCTTTTAGAGTCTGTATGAGCTCTACCCAGGATCTTCTAGCTTTCATAGTCTCTGGTGAGAAGTCTGGTGTAATTCTGATAGGTCTGCCTTTATATGTTACTTGCCCCTTTTCCCTTACTGCTTTTAATATTCTTTCCTTGTTTTGTGTATTTGGTGTTTTGACTATAATGTGACGGGAGGAATTTCTTTTCTGGTCCAGTCTATTTGGAGTTCTGTAGGCTTCTTGTATATTTATGTTCATCTCTTTCTTTAGGTTAAGGAAGTTTTCTTCTATAATTTTGTTGAAGATATTTACTGGTCCTTTAAGTTGGGAGTCTTCACTCTCTTCTATACCTATTATCCTTAGGTTCTGTCTTCTCATTGTATCCCGGATATCTTGGATGTTTTGGTTTAGGAGATTTTTGCATTTTGTGTTTTCTTTGACTGTTGTGTCCATGTTTTCTATGGTATCTTCTGCATCTGAGATTCTCTCTTCCATCTCTTGTATTCTGTTGGTGATGCTTGCATCAATGACTCCTGATTTCTTTCCTATGATCTCTAATTCCAGGTTTGTCTCCCTTTGTGATTTCTTTACTGTTTCTATTTCTGTTTTTAATTCCTGAATGGTTTTGTTCATTTGATTGATTGTGTTTTCCTCTATTTCTGCCCGTTTGATTGTGTTTTCCTGTAATTCTTCAAGGAATTTTTGTGTGTCCTCTTTGAGGGCTTCCAGTTGTTTACCTGTGTTCTCTTGTATTTCTTTAAGGGAGTTATTTATTTCCTTCTTAAAATCTTCTATCATCCTCTTGATAAGTGATTTTAAGTCTGAGTCTTCCTTTTCTGGTGTGTTGGGGTATCCAGGGCTGGCTGTAGTGGGAGAGCTGGGTTCAGCTGAAGCCAAGTAGTCTTGGTTTCTGTTCCTTGTGTTCTTGCCCTTGCCTTTCACCAACTGGTTATCTCTGGAGTTAGCTGGTCTTTCTCTCTCTGACTGTGGCTTGTCTTTCCTTCAAGCTCAGATGTCAATATTCCTGGGAGACCAGTTCTCTCTTCCAGCTGTTCTTCAGACCCTGCGTCTGGAGCCCGCCTTCCCGCTGCCTCTTCAGTACAAGTGGGCAGGTAGCTTTCTCTCTGAGCTACTTGTATATGGAGAGGCCTGTTGGCCCTGGCGGGGTTTCTGGCCGCAGGTGGAAGCTGGCAGGCTCTTACCTCTCCTTTTCCTCAGTCCCTGCCTCTTGGAAGTAATTTATTTCATCAGCATTTTTTTCCTAAGTCCATGATTCAAAAGTGAGCCTATTTAAGTTCAGCATCATGCTACATTCTTGTAGTCTCAGCAGCCAGGAGGCTGGCACTGAAGGATTGCAATCTTGGACAAAATCTATACTGAATAGAGAATTTAAAGCTAGCCTGAGCTATGAAGCCAAACCCTGTTTCATGATGAAGAAGGACTTGCAACTTGAAAATCATATATTACTGGAGAAAGGATGCTCATACCCACAGCAGCTTCTCCTTCAAGATTGAGTAGCATTTCCCAGTCACTTCTCACAGCACCATCCTAAAGAAGCAACTAGGATTGCTCTAACCATGGAAAACTAAACAGGTCTGGGAGGGACAGGAACAGCAGGCTCATGTGCTGGGTAGCCACCCACCACTATTGTACCCACTGGAAAGTAGGCGGAGTTCTCAACATCTTTACCCCTTACATTTGTTATAAATAGCAATAAAACTCAGTAACTATGCTACAGGGTACAGTTATTGTGACTAAACAACTTGGGATGAAAGTTTGCTGTAGATACATAGTGGGACATATAGGCTTACTCTGTTTACATGCAGACACCCACAGGAAGGCACCTTCTCACCGCTCATTAAAGCACACATATTGGTCATGAATGGCAATTACTGAAGAAAAGAATAAGGTGTTTCTACCTTGCAACTTAAATCACACAGATTGGAGGTAATTAAGCTGCTTTCTGTATAAGAATCTTGTTGTCTTAGCTGTAGCCTGTGGTACAATGCAACTTCAACAAGTCTTGGCTTTGCCAGCACTACATCACTTATAGGAAGCAGAAATGCCCAGGGCATTTTCTAGGGTGATGTACACCCTTACAGACTTCACTAATGAACACATTCTCACAGTGTGGACCTGGAAAGTGATGGGATTCAATTATTCATTATGAAAGGCTGCATCTTTCTCTTTGACAGAAAATTGAGCTATAAAGTTATACAGTAATCATTGGGAACAGATGTTTTTTGTTAACTACTAATTGGACAAATAGAAATCAGTTTTCTTTTCAGTTCTTCATAATCAGTTGCGACATGTTACTCACAGGCACTCTGACCCAAAGCTAACCTTCCCCAACAAAACTTACAACATTGTATTTTTTCTCTCTTCATGAGAATTTAGAGGTAAGCTCAAAGAATGCTTGGGTAGAAAAAAGTTATCCCTGACTGGCTATGTCCCCATAACAATGGCATTGCTCAAATGAAAGGAACCCATGGGAAACACACAGAACTGTGCAGAAAGCATCCACTGAGCAAGATGTCTACCCAGGAACACAACCCATGTTACCTTTACCTGTGGGTCACAAGGAAGATACCTTGCTGCAGTTTGGACCTGCCCATCCTGACAGAGGGTTTGAGAGGCATTCATACTGCATCCAGGCACCATAATAGTTAATCGGGGTAAGTGAGGATCTCTATGTCACCCTCTAATCCTTCTACCAGAGCTCTGGATAACCAGCTGACCCAGCAGAAGAACGAGAGAAGAAGACACCTTTGTGTGCTTAGGCACGTTCTTGTCCATTCTTGTTCCTTGCCATTCTCGTCCAAAGTGAATGAGTGTTTTATAGTTGAGGAGTCACACTGTTTCAGGACCACAGTCATTCAAAAAAACAAACAAACAAACAAACAAACAAAAAAATAGCCTTCTGCTCCTTCATTTGATCCTCAGAGTCTCCAAATGATAACCACTGACCCCCACTTCTCTTTCATGAATGTGAGCATCAAATACCTCCATGTGAATCTGTTTGGATTCTAGAAACACCAGGGCTTCCTTGCCTATGCATTTTCCATGGAGGTCAAAACCACGAAGAGCCTGTCACAAAGCTCTTCCTGAATATTCATCCTTTATTTCTAGGGTTTGGTCTACTCTGGGGATTGATTATTCTTTCCAGAATCAGTTTATAGGTTAAGCAAGTATCAGTGCATCACGTGCAGTGTGTTCATACAACGTTTCTTTTAATTTGTTTAACACACAAAACTCTAAGATACATCCTAAGTTCTTTAGAGAAAATTGTTTCCTTTAACAAGTTAATTGTCCTCTGGTGTATCCATCCAGGTGCTGAGGCAAATACATTTTTTAAGATGGTATTTATAAAATTTCATTTTTAGTAAATCATTGAAAGTTTTTGTATCTGGGGCAAGAGAGATGACTCTGATGGTTCAGAACACTGGCTGGTGTTCCAGAATACTGGAGTTCAATTCCCAGCACTCACATGACAGCTCACAACTATCTATAATTCCAACTCCAGGGGATTAATCACCAATGCTCATATAATAATGACAATAATAATAATAATAATAACAATAATAATAATAATTATATATGCATTTTAAGGAAAACATCTTTGAAACTCTAGAAAGTTTTATAAACAGATAGTAAGGCAATAATCCTGTGTGTCTTGTAATACACACACACACACACACATACATACACACACACGCACACATACACACACACGCACATGCACACATACACACACACTGGCTCTAAGGTGTGCTATGTTAGACACACACACTGACTGTAAGCTTTCACAGAATCAGACAAACACAAGCAATGCACTTGTCCATCAATAATTTCAACAAAACTTTATGAGTCTTCACTCCATGATCCAAGATTGTCTTTGTCTGCCTATTGGACAGATACAGTCCTTTCTAATCGACAGTAGTGGAGGAATTCACTCATTAACAGTTACTTCATTAAAACCTAATTAGGATTTTATTTTAAAATGTCACCATAAGATTATTACATCTTGAAATTAACATCTCTGAAGATAATGAGTTGGTAGGTTGGTTTCTTTCCAATTAGTTCCCTGAAATGGAAATAGCCAGGAAAGTACTTAGTTGGATTTAAACATAATAACCCTGCTGGGATGGGTCTGATGGCACCACATAAGGTCATCAGTATTTTCACTGGATGGCCTGCTGCTCACACATGTATATGGAATCTATAGATAAGTATATATAGCCATAATATATTCATGTGTCTCTGTTTTATTGAAGTGTGCACATTTCTATCAATTTTTGTAGCTTTATAAACATGTTTAAACCACCAGATAAATTTGTGGTAAGTGTCTCAGTACAAATTTGTTTCATTATTTAATCATTTTTTTAATTGTTTAACACTATTTTATTTTATTATTTTTTATTTGCATAGGTGTTTTGCCTGCATATAAATGTATGTTCCACATACCCTATGTATGTTGGTATTCTCAGAAGCCAGCAGAGAGCATTGGGTCCCTTGACACTGGAGTTAGAGATGCTTATGAGCCTCCCTGTGGGTGCTGGGAATCAAACCTGGGTCCCCTGGAAGAGAAGCACTGCTCTTCCCCACTGAGCTGTCTCCCGGACCCTTCATCATGTAACAGAGGCAGGAGAGATTGTGTTCACACTGAATCAGCTTTATTATCCAAAGGGACATGAGCGGGGTGAAGCCCTTTATTACTTCCCCCTGACACCTCTGAGCTTGCTCACTCCTGCTACATTGAAAAGTGTCCATGTTATGCTCATGCATTAAGAAGAGGCTGATCCAAATATGAGGGTGAGGTTTCAGTGCTGCCCAGATAGAGTCAGCAAGCTCTAATGCTTGAACTTACTTAATCATGTACAACATTTAGCAAACATCTTTCATAGTTAACATTTAAATTATGTCTAGGGTAATAGACTAAGTGTTTATGCCCCTTCAGTCTCCCATGCTGACATCCCAGCCCCAGCAAAGTAGTGTGAGGGGATGAGCCTTTGGCAGATAGCTGTATCATGATGATGGGATCTCAGGGGACCTGTATGTTCTTGTAATTCTGAACCCAGAGAGATGACCCACACTCTTAGACTTTTGGAACATCTTTCCCAAGCTACATCAGATATCTTAATCTTTACTTTTGCCACCTTAAGAACTATGACAAGTAGATGCTGACCATTAAGCTGTACCGCCTGTGATGATGTTTTCACAGCTTACCAGACTTAGTAAAATACCAACGTTTACTCTCAACCCATTGACCCCCTCTGCCACATTGACAGTTTCTTAAGAACTGGAACTTTTTGCAGCAGTCCTTGTCTTAGTAGTTTAAGAGTCAAAGCATCAGCTCAGTCATATTCCAAACAAAGCAGCAAAATACACATATTGATCTCAGCAAATTAAAGGAGATCTTGAGAGGGATGTAAGCTAAATGATATGGACTGATGACTCATTGGCTCAAGTAACTCTTCTTACTGATCGTGGTGGTGAAACCACACCTCAACAGGCTTAACATTTTCTGCTGAGTTGGCAGAGCTGTGTCTCTGAAGTTAAAACACACTGTTGACTGTGGGCCTTTTACTTTTCCAAAATACCACCCAGCTGGCAAGTGTTGGCAACCTGGAGGTTGCTATCTAGTCCATCTGTCCGTGCAGGGGTATGTGATATAGTGTCAAGCTAAGCATTACTTAGACCATGTATAAAGTATCAGATAGGCAGTGAGTGGGTCAACTGACTTGCTCAAATCTTTTTAAAGCACATATATGTCATAATACCACAATAGATATTATAAATACAGATAGCTCTTACTTAATATTTAAAAAGAACTTGGGACTGGGGGTGTATCTAAGTAAAGTAAGTACTTATCTAGCATCCGGTAAGGCCTGAGTTTGATCCCCAGCAACACAAACCTGTAAGTCCAGCTCCTGCGAAGGTAGGGAAGAACTACAAGGTGAGTTTAGTGGCAGCTTGGGACAGATGGCCTCTAACTCAAAAACAAAAACAAGGCCTGTACAGATGGCTCAGTGGGCAAAGCACTTATGATGCAAGAGTGAGGACCTGAGTTCAAATCCCCAACTCCCACATAGAGCCAGAGGCTGGAGCCTGCTGCTACTGTTGGAAAATGAGAAGTAAGGAGTCCATGGAAGCCTGAGAGATCAGCTAGCTTGGCTCATGGCATGGTGAACAAGAGAGACTGTCACAAGATGGACAAGTGGGAGATGAGAGCTAATGATTCCATTGAGGACAACTACTCAGCTGCAGATATCAGCAGCCCAGGAATCATTTTCTGTAATATCCCTAGGGCTAGCCCATGGGTTCCCATTTTCCCTTGTGTTAATCAGTATTATTCTATCTTATGTTGTAAAAGTGAGACTCTAACTGATTGATTTCTTCATTTTTCTTCAAGTTTTCTCCTAAATCAATAAATATTTCTTCCCTTTGGCTTATTCTTTTATTCTGTTTCATAACAAGCTCTGTGCCTTTTGGGTTTGAATGAGTATAGTATTTTTTTTTCTTGAGATTTTTCTGTGGTCCTAAGTGAGGAAACTGAATTTTATGATTTCTTTGGTAAGCGCAGGCTGTTTAGGCAATCCTCATGATAGATCAGAACAGTTTCTGTATAAAGAGGCTTCAGAGACACATTTTTACTCTTTGGAAAATTCCGGAACCCATCCTTGTTCTAAAATGGTAGCCAGCATATTTGGTTTGTTTTAATCATCAACAAAATATCATTTTATTTCCAGATCGCATGGAAAATGATTCAGTGCAGATTTATTGTTGGAGCTGAGGATGGGATGATGAAAGGGTCTGCTTACCAGTGGCGTTAGGTCATTCCTCCTGGGCTGGTGCTAACTGAGACCAGCATTGGAGCAGAGCTCAGAAAGGCCTGCTCGAGGGGTAGGGTTGGGTCAGAAGTCTTCTGAAGGATGCTCCTCACTTGGTTGTGGATTTAAAACTGCAGTGTGTACCCACAGCAATTTTTAATGAGATGCACAGAATAAACGATTTTTCAGATTCTTCGCTCTGTCCTCCAATCCTTGAACTGACTTTATGGTTTATATCCTGTTCAGGGGTCCATTGCCATGCTTCCTGTTATTGATGCAGGTGGTTGCACATAGTGTGAACTAAATCCAAGGAACCTCTAGTCTTCAGTCTAGTCTCCAGACCTTCAGCTGCCAGGGATGGTTTTACTCTCTGGCCTTCCAGCTTCTCTTTGGTGTCTGTATGGTTGCACACTACAACCTTAGCCCTTGGAGTATGGTCACATCTGAACACTGTTTTTATTTACTCCTCTCTCTCTCTCTCTCTCTCTCTCTCTCTCTCTCTCTCTCCCTCTCTTCTCTCTCTGTGTGTGTGTGTGTGTGTGTGTGTGTGTGTCTGTGTGTATGTGTATGAGAGGGAGACAGACAGGCAGACAGACAGATAGACAGGCAGGCAGGCAGAGACAGACAGACATAGAGAGACATAGAGAGAGCCTCATGTAGATGCTATTGGTCTTTAATTCATTGTGTAACCAAGGATGACTTTGAACTTCTGTCCCTCCTTCACCTCCTGAGTGCATAAGCATGCACCATGGTGCTTACTGTGTGGTGCTAGGAATTTAAGCCAGGGATTCCACATGCTAAGAGAGCACTGTGCAACTGACCAACCTTCAAAGGCCTCCCGGTTACATTGCCACAAGGCCTTTGAGTTTAGACACACTATTCTTTGAACTCTTTCCTGTCAGCATAATGAGCTCTCAAAGACATCTTTGCGGGAAGGTCTGGTTAGTTCCCCACACCATGGTTTATTAAAGTGTGGAATATTTCCACCCTGGGAGCATTTGAACTTGAACCCCACACAAGGGGACTTGAATAAAAAAATTGATTCTTTAATTACCTTTAATCACTTAATGGGATGATAAAAATGACTTTGAGAATGTGGAGGTGAGTCTCTGCTTATATTGATATCTATATATCAATAGAATAGTCCCTCCAACTCTTTGGTCAAAAGGACTGTTTAAAGCATCAAGAAAATTCACACTGTTTTCTTTTTCTGTCATGGAAATACAAATATAGTTGCTTGAGATATCTTAAGAGTAGATAAGGGGCATGAATATTTTTATATAATTGTCAAGTCATGTTCTGTAGAAGAGCCAGTCCCCAAAGGTGAATATAGGCTAGAAGCCTTAAAATTCCCATGTCCTACCCCAGCAATTTCTGAATGGCTGTTGTTCTCATTCCATATTTGTTCTCACTAAAATGAAGCAGAAATTCTTCACACAAAGATGAGCATCTTAACATCCATTCCTCGGGAGGACCTTGCCCAGCCCAGTCTGGGTTTGGGAGACTCAGGAGACAATCAACTTACAATGAATCCTTGGAAATGTTCTAGATTCTCAGGACCCTGATTTTGGCTTTTAATTGAGTCTGTCTCTGAGGAACATTGTCAGCTCTATAACAGGTGCAGACCATCTCTCAAGAGCCTCTTAGGCTCAGACTGGCTGCTTTTGTAGGCAAGACAGTCTTTCACATCAAGAAGCTATAGGGTTATCTAAGGAAGAAAGCAAAAAAGCAGGAGACTGAGTAAGTAAAAGGTCATGGAGCCACATAAAAATTATGTAATTACTCCATAGTTAATGATATTCTCAATAATTTTTATAAAGTAAGTTTGTCTTATTTTTAATTTATTTTTTATGTGTGAGTATTTTGTGTATGTGTCACATGTGCATGCTATATTCAAAGAACCAGAAGAGGGCATCAGATCCCCCAGAACTGAGCTTACAGTCAGTTATAAGCTGCTATAGGTGCTGGAAATTACATCTAGGCCCTACCCTCCCAAGCTCTGATCCATCTCCTCAGCTCTGAAAGTTTGTCTTTAAAATTCCCAACAAATAAGTAATCTTCAAAAACTACTCTTGAAATATTTGAAAGCCTTTTAATGTAGAAAAACAGCCTAAATGTTCAGTTAACAACATCTTCTAATACATAGGGTGCTTTCAAAAAGAAATCAATATAATGTAAGTAAACTTTATAACTCATTTAAATCTTCAGCATTATTATCACTGTATTGTTTTATAATTCTTATTTCCGAGGGTCATAAATTGTTAATGGATCATTTAACAACCACTTTGAATGAGAAAAGTGAAGAAAATTGTTTTGTTTTAGTTTGTCATGGGGAGGGTAAATATTGAGCTTCAACATAGTTTAAGTCTCAGCCTTCACTGTGCCAAACTTCCTCTTGTTCAATGCTAATAACATGCTTGACTTTGGCACAGGCCTCTGTCATTCAATATGGTCTATGGCCCATATGCTATTGAGCATGCACTCTGTGTTATTTTATGATGTTTGCATTGGACTCATACTTCTTGGGTGCATGCTTTTTCAGATTCTTGCAAAAAGCTGGGAGAACCTCTTTCCAATTCCATGACCATTTATCACTAATCTAAAATGACAGCAGTGTTACCTACAGCCATGCAGACAGGAAGCTCATAGAATCGGGTCCATCCATGCTCACTCAGGAGCTCTGTTAAGTGCTTACACAGAAGAAATCCATAGCCTGGTGGGAATAGGGGCAAGTAGGTGCTTTGCTGTACAAACAGGGAAGCACAGAACTTCCTTTAATGAAAGAACAGGTGAAATGACAGTGATGCTTTCAGCAAGTTTTGTTCACTGAGGACCTACTGTCTTTTTAAATTACTGATATTCTCTCTAGACACATGCCTAGCTGTAGTGTTCATTCATCAACAGATTTCCTAGAAAGAAAGCCACATCATGGCTTTCCACCTGCGACAGTTCTAATCAGGCATAAAATATACTTTTTCTTGGCAAATCTTCAAAACAATTTGAAACTACTGCAATCATGATATCATTAAGGTGTGTGGAGCCTTCCTTTTATGTGACTAAAATCACAGGCACCATTATGCTAGGGTGAAATCCACGCTCAAACACAACCCATGGTTACTTGGGGGATTTCTCCTTCAGCCATAGAGGAAACAGACTTTCTACACAGTTTATGTTCTCTCAGCCATTCACAAAAAAAATTTGGTGCATGGCTGGATAAGTGATGCTATATTTAAGTAAGTTTATTTTTTGAATTAACTGAATTATCTTGTGACTATTGTGATAATTTTAAATATTATCTTACAAAGCCATTTACCTTTATGGTGTTAAGGTCTAACTAAAATATTTTTAAAACTTATTTTTCTAAGCATAAAATGATAGCTCTTTACAAAGTTCATTATGTCAACAAGCTTATTTGGAAAATGTTAAATTGAATTGTAGAAAATGGCTTCCAAATGTGGCAAAGTACTCACTTATTAAAACAGCAGGAAATTGGAAAAATGTTAATGAAAATAAGCAGACAAGAAAAAGAAAAATGTTTATGTCATAAGACAGTTGAAAATCTGTGTAACCCATTCTACTCTTTATGGTGGTAAATCTTTAAATCAACAATTTATAAGCAATCGATTTAGATGCTTTTTTGTGGTTAACTATTAGCCTGACAAAATATTTCACCTACATAAAAGGATTCTGTGGATTGCCATTTCTCTTAAAGACCACGTGGCCAGCTATTATTTCTTATATTTTCTAAACTTTGGTCACATTAACCTTCTTTCAAAACTTCCTTCTTGCTTCCCAAATTTCTTTCTGGCTCTTTTTGCTGTGTGGAATGCTTTCTCTACTTCAGCTGACCCTGACTGCCTTGACCAGCTACCCTCTGATGACTTTCCAATATTCGTTAGTGTTTCATGGTTCCAAAGCCTCTGCTAATCCAACTAAGGAGATAGCCTCACTCTGGTTTAGATTTTCATATACCATTGAAGTTTATTTCTATTTCTTTTTGAACAATGGAAATTGAACTAGGGAGTCATTTATTTATTTATTTATTTTTAGTTTGGTGATTATAATCTTAAAATTCTCTCTTTTTTTTACCTTTGAACTTTCCCTTCCATTTTTTTCTTTCAAATTCATGGACTCTTTTTTCTTCATTAATTGTTGTTGAACACATATATTTATATGCATATATATTCCTGAATATAAGCTGTTCAGTCTGTGTAAGGTTATGTACATATGTTTTCAGGGATGACCATTTGGTATTGGATAACCAGTTGGTGTGCTTTTGCCTAAGGAAGATTAAGTCCTCCTAGTCTCAGCATTCCTTAGTTGCCTGTCATCCTTTGTGTAGGGTCCAGTCCTCATGGAATTTTCTTCTCTAGTTTGTCATATAGGGGTCATTATTCAACTGACACTCTTACACAAAAGAATAGAAAGATATATAGACAGAAAATGGTAAGTAATAGAATAGTTCATAGAAAGATAGATAGATGACAGACAGATATGTAGATAGATTGATAATAGATACATACATACATACTAGATAGATAAATACATACATACATGTATAGATAGACATATAGATGATAGATAGACAGATACATAGATACATAGATAATAGATAGATAGATAGATAGATAGATAGATAGATATTATGTAAAATCAATGAATGTCTCTATTGGTGTGAGTATCTTATACACAACAGCTGCTCAATAATCATTTTGATTAAATAAAATACTTTCTGGTAATGGCAAAACATCTAATATCAGATCAAAATTTCTAGAGAAAACAATTACAAGTACTAGACAGAAGATGTTTACACATACACACACACACACACATACACGTATACACCTTCAAGCAAATGAGAGGAAGGTAGGTCATGGTAGGCATGTTGACACAAGAGCATAGCACTTGTCTGACTACCATGCCTATAGCTTCCCTCTTGTGGGAATAGGGCATCTCCACAGTGAAGGCCATGTCCTTAAGAGAAGCCTAAACTCAAACTCATCCTGCCATAAGGAACTAGAGAGAATGTTTCTTGGTTTTCACAATAGTTGGAAAGTGAAAAGAAAAATCCCAGGAAGGAGCAACAGAAGCTAAGGCCACATTCCTGGCTGGACATGGCCCCCCACACACAGGGTAGGCTGGAAGCAGCACTAGCTGTAGCTGAAAATGGAAACATAGTTTAATTTTTACCATTGCAAAGGAGTGCAATTTGGAGTTCAAAATCATTCAAGTTAACTGCCTGCTAAAACAGAACTCAGCACTGTTTTGCCTTGGAATTTATATTCCCCAAATAAAGAGATCTGTGAAAAATCAGAAGCTGTGCTGGTGCACAAGAGACTGTGAGCATTGTGAGCAGAGAAGAGGTCATTTCTTTTTCCAGAGAGAAGGAAGTCACATGTGAGTGCCCAGTATTTGGACAAGTTGTCACAGTCTAAGAAACCACAAGGCTGTGGGGGAGGAACAGAAAATGGTGAGCGAACATCCTGATGGTGAACAGGGGACACACATGTATGGCCATCTGTCATGGTTCCCTTGGAACTGTGTTTTAAGCTCTCTCAGAGGCATTCCAAAGCACAGAAACTCTTAAAGGCAAGGTCTAGATTGTATAACAACCATTTTGGCTATCCGGTATGGGGAACACATTTCTAGAGGGCAAATGTGGGTGATGAAAGATATTTCTTGCTATTTTCCAACTCAAAAGTGAAGAAAATTTTCAGTAAGGCATAGGTAGAATGTGGGTGAAGATACCCAGAGATCTGTCATAAGATCTGTAAGTGAGGTGGCTTGAACGTGGAAAAACTACAACCTAAATACATAGCATGTTGGTAATGTCACTTAAACACATTGACCCGGAAGTCTTTCAATGGCTTTAAAACATGCACTTGGAAGCCATCTACTTACAAGCAATATCTGGAATCCTGAAAATGGAAGAGAGAGAGAGAGAGAGAGAGAGAGAGAGAGAGAGAGAGAGAGAGAGAGAG